>JAVBHU010000508.1:10000-20468 GCA_034768395.1 Linum lewisii | reverse complement strand
ACTTAGGTCGGATTCCAGTTTTTTTTTGGAGCTTCAACTCCCCTCCGCCCTTTTCCCGTACCCCTTTACCACGGTCTAACACAAGCGCCCTTTCCCCCGCTCCTTGCCCGTTCGTTTCACTTACTTCCGCTCCTCTCATCGAGAAAAACAATTACACATCCTGACTAAGGAGCACAGGCAATAGTTTCGTAGGAAAGGGAAGCGTTCACACATCCGTCTCTATCATATGTGTTGGGTGAAGAGCAAAGACTAGCCTGGGCCGGGGTCAGGAAGACAGGCAGAAGGAGAAAAGCAGCTTAAGCAAGGGGACCCTATCTTATATAGTATAGGGAATTTCTCTTATCCAGTTAAAGGAAGTAAGTCGATAGCTGTCCAAGGGGCAAAGAGTAGTATTCCGGTCTGTCTCTCTTGAAAGCATCAAGCGTGAGAAGCAGGATCCGTCCACGGCTTTTAGCCCTTTCCCTTAATAAGTTCCTCCTTCTCTCCGGAATTCTCGTATAAAGAAGCAATTACCTAAAAGAAGAGGTGACAGGCAGTTGGACTTAGCTTTCCCTAGTTAGGGGCGGGCACAGAAATGAATATTGGAGAAAGATTTATTTCACCGATGCTTCGTTCTCGACCGGGACTTATTCCTATAATACCAGAGATATAGATATAAAGGAAGCTTTGATTGAACTACTTTTTTTAGAGGGAGAAGAAAGGAACTACCCTCTCCATATCGTTGGATAATTGGTTTTAGGATTCAGCCGTGGATGCAGGATGCAGTCATGGAAAAGAATAATAAGGTTTGATTGATTACCCCAGACCTGGAAGTTTTTGCACAAGGAAATGAAATCGTGGAGAAGCGCCTTCTGTCGTTTTAGTTGAGGAGGCGGAATGCATCTCTTATGTAAGGAAACACTTTTAAAATGGAAGGTAGCCTAGCGCTTTCGCTTTCTATCACGAAAACAAAGAGCAAATCACCCCGCAGTTGACCCGGATCTGTATGTCCAAGCTTTGCATACGGGAGACTATAATTGAATGAGAAAGGCAAGAAAGAGTGGCTCGACAGCGTTTCACCGTCAACAGAATGGAATATGTTCTAGTAGACTTAAACCAAGAATGTGGCCGCCCCTATTTGTATTATCACATTTCACACTATGCCTGGTTCACTGGTAATCTTAATAGTCCAACGGTAGAAACACTAAAAAAGGGGCAACCCAAAGTAGGAATGCTATTCGGGAAGAGACAGGTCCACCACAGACAAGCATGAAGTGAAGGGGCGCGCTAGTCATCTCCTTTCTATCTATATGCCGATTGATATGGCTATTCGTACCTTTTTTCTCAATCCCTTGCGCCGTGTTTTGAAGTCTGTATCGCACAATGATAATGAAGGAGGTGGCACCCGATAGTTTGTTGATGAAGAACTTCATTCACAAGAGTCAACTGTGGCCTAAAGTAGGAACTAGATCTGACGCTACAATCCATAGAAATGTCATATGGGCGTCGTCATACTGGGAGTGGGTCGGGGTCTGCTGGTCTGGGAGCTGTATGAATTGGACTGTAAAGAAAAATGTCACTTTCAACTTGCGACAGTTCTTCGAGGTCAAACCTTCATCTTAGGGCTATTTTCAATCTTCACCAGCCATGCCATGTTCTCTTGGTGAGTACTCCATGCCTTCTATCTTGATGCATACCTGCCTGCTGCTGCGCTCTGTCTTTAACTAATACAAGCGTCCGCTTGCGCTGCGCTTTTGTCTCGGGGTGTGAAGTTTAAGTGGCGCGAGTGACTGCTTCGCCTAACTCAGATTCGAATTGATACTAGTCTTTCTTCATTCTCAGGTCTGTCATTGCGAGTGTACGGATGCCGTGGGCCCACTAAACCCTCGCCCCTTGGGGCCTGGGAGGCAACCTTAACGGCGTAAGCACCTTTCTATCAACTCAAAGCAGGAAATGCGCATAGCCAAGATGGAATTGACTCTAGTAGACCACTACTCGATGGTGGAACACGGGACTTGTAGTAGATGACTAGTCTGTCTAGAACCAATTTTCATATATAGAGAGTCGTCTCATTGCGTAGAGAAATGGCCACTAAGAGAATGATCTCTTTGACATACCTTTTCAATCAACAAAGCGGCGGGACCAATGAGCCTACATACCACCCACTGGCATTTATGTCGGGTCGTAGTCCGGTATCCTTCGGGCGCTGTAAGAAAGAAGATGCTATGTCTCTCTTCTCATTCCCCATGGGGGCCATGAACTACGTGATAGAACCAGTCTTTTCTTCTATAGTTTATAGTCTTCCTCTACGAAAAGGTGGAACACCGTCTTTGTAGCTGTTTACTACGCCTACTTCATGTATACTAGCCCTTTTCTCGCGCACACCGCCCGCGGCGGAGGTAGGTACGGCCGATACCTAAATACGGGTGTCTTACCCATAGGATCTTTTTTTTCTAAAGGGATAAGAAAGAAATAGAAGAACATAACATATAAGGCTATTTCTATTTGACCCACTACGGTCGTGACAGGTTGACCATTGTCGTCAACTAGAGAGACTTCAGTCAGCTCCCCGCCAATGAAAGCAGGTGACTGTTCCAACTGAACTGGATCAGGTGCACCCATTGGACGCTAGAGCCAATGTTCTACACACAGAAGGACTGCACTAAAAAAAAAATAATAGCTCTATAATAAATAAGTGATACTGATACTGCAGCTAGTGACAAAACTTTAAGGACATTGGCTTAACAAGGAATCGAGCCACGATCCTGAATGAAACTACTGCCGTATGGAAGGAATGACTATCTCTTATAGGCAGTCAGTCGTTCCTAACGAGAAAGAGCATCCGTAGAGAGTAACAAAGTAAACTCTGTTCAGTTTGTTATACTTTTTCTCTCGGCCAAGGGCAAAGGCTTTGGTGTAAAAGATAGCTATGAGCTAGGGAAGAGAGGCGCTATGTGTCCTATAAGTAGAGTGAAAGCTATGAGTCTATATGCTGTTTAGAAGCGAGGAAAGCTGCTATGTCTGCTAGTCTCCTCCACGCTGGCAGGGAAGCTAGTATACTCTGAGTCAAGGGCAATACTAAAAGTTCAACCAGGCAGGAGTTCTAGTTGCTATAGCTGCAGTTCTTTCTTCTTCGTCCGAGTCCCAGTTCGCTAAGGGTAGCGACGTCTAAGGCTCTGTGATAATAGATAGCAGGCTTTCCTAGGCCTATGGAGAGTGATGGCAGGCTAGCCAAAAGGGAATGTGATAAAGTAAATCAAGCTAGTTAAGTTTCGGCTCCTAGGCAAAAGTCTCAGTACTTCCTGCTGCGTCTATCCTGCGTCTTTCTTTCGCTTTTAAATGATTGAAATGGAACGTCGAGACTTCCCTCTTGGCTACTTCAAAGTAGTGGAAGGAAGTGACCCTTAGGCGCCGGGGCACGAGTGGAACGGCATGTAATTTTCTGTTAGCTGTTAGCCTTTCTAGCTTCCTATCTTTTGTTTGCAAAGCATTCCTCTAGCAGCCAATCTTGCTTCGCCCTACAGGCCTATGCTCTATGCTATGATCGATGTCTGGCGTCAAACTATTCAACAATAACGCTCCTTTATTCGCCTGTAACCTCTCTTTCTCTTTCGTCACTCCTACTCTTTCAGGGCCTTCGCCTTCGGCTTCCGCTTTCAGACAAAACTAGTAGGAAATGAGCGTAGATTGATAGAGATGGCTTTTAAGGGGAACAACAACTAGGCATAACATAAATGGCTCTAATGGGAGTTGACGTATCCTCGATCTTAAGCCCCATAGGGATCACTTCGACTTTACTTCAAGAGCTAGAAGAGCTAAGAGCTGAGGTTGGTCGTAGATCTCGTCTAAGGCTTCTGAGTGGTTATTCCTTTATAGGATTAGCTTTCTATTTTCAAGTTCTTACTTGCTTGAAGTTTGGAAAAGATAGATAAGGACAAAACGGAATGTATTCTATCTCTCAAGCTCCTTTACTTTAGGTTTATAACAAGATAGGATAAAACAAATGAGATCTATCCCTCTCTAAGCTCGGTCATTCCTTCCTAAAGTCAGGACTGGTACAAGTGCTTTCCTTTCCTGTCTTTGAAGCAGTCCCCCCGAGGTTTCTTTTCCTTGTATCTAGGTATCTAAGTATCGAGGTAGTTCCTAGTTTTGAGCTAAGCTGAGCGTGGATTCCTTTCGACTGGGCTAAGTTCTTCCCTTTCTATTAGGCAGTTTGAAGCTAGATGTGAATGCCGCCTATCTGCTATTAGTAAGCTATCCTAGTCGCTATTATTAAGTAAGAAGCTCTGGAGCGGGAAGATAAGTATTTCATTATAGTAAGGAAACAAGCAAGGGAAATCGTAATCGTACTGAATCTATAAAGAAGGAAATCGTGTACTGATTTGATTGTGCCAGCCCTTTCCCGATTCCTGATGCTACCCTTACCTTAGCAGTGATACAATACAGGAGGGGAAAATCTTCTTTCAAAGAAGAGAACCGTAGCTCACGGAAAAGATTAAGTACGGTGTATTCGTGGACAGATAGCCAAGGAAAGCACTGGAAAAGCTTGTTGGAGGAAATTGATCAAAGTTCAGGCTTGATAAGTACAAGGAGCAGGGAAGGCTACTGCTACTGCGACAGATAGAAATTCGCTAACAGGCGATTGCCTGCCCATGCTATAACCATGCTACCTTCCTTCCTATAAGCTGGCTAACTAAGGCCTACAGACTACCGGTATACAATTAAGGGCAGGAGCCCAGCAAGGAAGAAATGGCAGAAGAGGGAAAGTAGCTCTATTGACTATTACAAAACAGAATTTAGGCACAGCCTTTTCCACAGTTACAGAAGCCTTTGCTGCAGATGACCGCTTTGACATATTAGCCCGGATTACGCTTTCAAATCAATAGTTCATTGACCGTAGTACCTCCTCTTTTTTTCTTTGAACAAGCCTTGTTACTACAGCTTCTTACTAAAGAAAGAATGCCATACTATCGAACTATAGGCGAGATGAAGCAAGCAAGGGTGGGTGCTCGTAGATCACTTGCTCGTTACATAACATCTCAGGATCACTATCATTCGGCTGACCTGGATTCAATTCCACGTGCCCCAAGGTAAGAGCGTAGTGAGATACGTGAATGCGTTATATAGCCAATAAAGAGAACAAGCATAACAGCCTAACCGCCGCATCGATCATTCGGTAGCGACTGTTTATTAAAAACACAGAACTCGAGGAGTGAAGCGAGCCTTGCAAGAGCTATCTATTCAATTGGGGACTCTCTTTCCGTTATACTATCTTTTTCTTATCCTTTCGGACTGTCTTTCAAAACTAGCAGAATCGTGGGACCCATTTTCCTACCACTAAAGAAGGAGAGTCCAAGCCTGCCTTCTTAGCTATCATATTAAATACTGCTTATTGGTCTTTCCCTATCTTCAATAGAAGGGAAAAACCCAACCACCTTTACACTTCTTTCGACGGCTAGTCTTCATTTGTTCGATTTATTCTTTTTTTTTCTTTGCTTGAGGTTTGAAGGCTTTTTGCTTGTGCTCACTGGCTAGGGCTTTCGATTTTTTTTTCCGTTCTTCTTGAAGGCCTGGCAGAAGGAAGACCTTTCTGCTTTTTCCAAAGTTACCATCTAACTAATTTTAGTCTTTCCTCTTTTTAAACCTTACCAGCCCTTGTGCATGTGGTTTAATTCGATACAACGCGCAAAACCTTACCAGTCCTTGAGATCTATCTTATCTATCTGCTGCACACTGACAGCGAGCCTTTGACTTGCCTTGTTTCCAATCCTCGATAATGCTTCAGTTCCTATTAGTATCCATGATACAAGTCGGATTGCCTTTTCCTACGGGAGGTCGAGTGCTAGTCTTCCTTATGGTTCGACTCTTTCCTTTCCACTGGTTTTTTGAAGGCCTTTTTTGTAAGCATTACTTTAGCAAGTAATCCGTTGCTTGTTCTAACACTTAGAGGAACCTTCTCTGTCGCACTGTTAGTACCTGGAGGCGAGAACATCTTGAATCCCCCACCTCAAGGACCAAGCCAAAGAAAGGGACCTAGCTCTGAGACCCCCAATCAATGAGATACTCAAGGTTCTTGATCGGCTATTAAAGACAGATATAGATTTGCCGAATCCACTGTGCCTGAGAACTTGCCTGTTCCACCGTGCCTGGCTTACGGACTGTGCCTGAGAAGAAAGACAGAAATAGATATGGGTTTTTGGCCCTACTAATACTAATAAAAGGGCTTGAGAGCCCAGAACAGAGGACAGAGAGCCAAGCATAGGGGAAAGGCATAGATTGTAGCTAGGGGAAGAGCTGAGAAGAGAGGAATGAGGCTGCTATTTCCTTTAGATAGATGGCAATAATGAGCGAAGGTTTGGCACCCTGGTCTTGGCATAGCTCTGTTATGATGGGGGTTAGGGGAGCTATAGTAAGTGTAGCGAAGAGAAGTTCCTCCTATCTATAGGTAGGGAGCCGGCTAGGACTTTCTTTGAGTTTTCTGAAGCTAAGAGTGAGCAACTAGGCTCAGAGTTGAGGATAGATAGAGGAAGCGGATTTGCTTCTTGTTAGATCAAGCGACCTTGAACCTGCAAGTTGACTATGAAGAGAAGAATCAAAAGGATAGACCTCCCTACTCATTATGAGGAGAGCTAAACTCGAGAAAAAATGCTTAAGAGAAAATGGCTAATGGTCGAGGCCTACTAGATAGAGCATGGAGCTGTTCTCATTCCTGCTGTTAGGAATTCTTAAACCTATAGTTCCTATGTGCCTAACCAAGAGAATGGTCTTTCCCGCTCTTAGTTCGGCATGGCTATCCGAGTAGAATATATTGTATGAAGAGAGGACGAGCGTAAGGTCTCAGAGTTGCTATAAAGTGAAACCTTGAGGTTGAGGACTGGCTATGAACTTCCTTCTATCAAGAGATATAGATAGGTTCCTGCCTCTCCTAAGGTCAGGTATGACTTCTCCCCGTTAGCAGCTCTTTTAATCAAGAATCCCAGCAAGAAGTGCATCTTACAACCGCTTTACCGACATCGGAAAATAAGATGTATTAGGAGGTTAGGACTATCCTCTTTCGTACTATCAATCTCTCCACCTGTTACATCTTCCTGCTGTCTTTAGGGTGGTCGAAGATCTTTCTTCCCTTTAGGGAGGGAGCAAGCTACCTTCCTTCCAACGTCAGTCAGTATAGATAGTAAAATTCCGGATGAACATGCATTCTTTTCGATCTTTTACTCTTTTTCTTTTGTTTTTAATAAATGGTAGACTTATAACCAGTAAACCTTAATTCGAGAGATCAAACTGCGCTTCGAGTGTCTTATGCATCGGACGGACGTCAAGTGGTTCCAGGACCAGAACTTATTCTTTCAGAGAATGAAAGGTAATCAGCCTTCATAAAGTAGGGTATTCCATATCCAGGAGGAGAAGTCCCCGGTTTACGAATAAGGAGCTGAAAACAGCTTTACTTATCTATCTGACTTTCTATCTTATTAGTAAAGGAAAGCGGTAGCTTGATCGTATGATCAAGGAGACAGTCAGCCTTGCGAGTCTTTCATCAAGCAAGCAAGAGAAGAGCAGTAAATGGAATGAACTAAGATAGGCTTAGGGTTCGGATGAGGATTAGGACGGAAAACCTTTATGGAAGCGGAGTCTCTTCTAAGAAAGATAGATGGCATCAAGTAAGGAAAGCCTAAGGTAGCTTTCTTAGATCTGAAATAAAAGTCGTACCTTGTATTTCTCTGAAATGGGATTACCTTCCTTGCCTGCCTTCGACGCCTTCCTTTAGTAAGTAGTAAGTCAGACCCGCATTATTAAGCGATGAACGCCCCTTCCCCACTCACTCTTATCTTTATCCAAGGAAACCTCATTTCTTTTCTGTATTTTCTTGATAATTTTTTCTAGGCAGAGTCTGAGGTAACGGCACCTCAACATGACCAACGGTCGGGCAATTCACCGGGCTTTTCGTGAAGAAGAGAAGATTGAGGACCTTTTCCGTTAGTCCGGCTAAGCACCAACCAAAGCAAAGATAACCATATGTGCAAGCTCGCTGATCCACTTTTCCACTCTTCAACACGTTCCTTCCACGAATCGCCCATCTAATAGCCTTTTCTTCGGCTTTCAACATTCTTACCGGCTTTCATCTTATCTTAAGTACCGGGTATATGTAGTTCACGGATGCTTTTTTCTCATCGAACAGCGGAAAAAAAAAATACCGGAACTCGAAGGTCACGACGCCCTGCCTTTCCACAACAGATGACGATCAATCAGTCATAGCTTGACCCTCTCCTTTAGAGCATCCTGAATACGCTTTGAAAGCGTTAAGGAAAGACTTCGCTGACACGTGTTTCGATTCTTCCGGATGAGAATCATGTTAGGCAAAATAAGAACACTAGTTCAGCTGAGGCCGAGTAATGGATAAAGTAAAACGGCCAATTAGCCAAGATTTTTACCGGATACGAAGTCACTGGTGCTCGATCTAGATGTCATCCAAGAAGGCCAAGGAGTGTGGGACTTAGACTAGTTGTGGGCGAGGAGGGATTCGAACCCCCGACACCGTGGTTCGTAGCCACCACCTGACCAGTGATTCCCGCTTTCTGTCATTCTCTAAGCGCGGACTTCTTCACAGCAGTTCCCCGAAGGCAAGTAGGCTGCTTGCAGAAGGAAATGCATCGGGGCGAAGGCAAAAGAGTTCGGTTTAGCATTGTTCCGGGCTGTGGGTTGTTTTTTCTTCATCTCGATATGAAATCGGTGCGGGAGCTGCTACGGGTTCCGCTATTTCACCAGTTGTTTCTGAGTCTGAGTCTGTTACTAAGGTTGGTGATTCTGCCAGTAAAGCTGGTAGTTTCGTTCTGTTTAGCCGAACAAGCGGAACATGTTCCCAGAGGGCCTGTGGTGGACATGGATCCCTAATGGGCTAATAAAGCTATACAAAATCATGTTTTTAGCCTACCTCACGCCCCTTACCGGCAAGCTTTCTTTAAACCGATATGACAACTGATTAAGATGCCGACGAAGTAAAGCATTTAGCCAATGCAGCGAAACAACACTTTCGGGCTAGCCGGGCAAGAGAAGGTTGGTTTGCTTAGGTGGATGATAATGAAGACGTAGGCAAGATCGTCACAGATGAGATTCCAACAGGTTTGTATAAGATGGGCATGGAAGCTCTTCTAAAAGATTATCGAGACGCACGCATAGAATAGGTAGAAAGAAAAAAATAAGGCTTTTCAGGTTGCAGAATGGTCTCTCTGGTCGATCCGTTGAATAAACAAGAGCTACTACTCAATGGCTGGTTAAGATCTTATTGGTAGAATTCTTCGGATTTGTTTGGTCCTAGCACTCGAAACGAGACAAGTACGTGTGTACATAGGACGCGAGATGAATCACAAGGAAGAATGCCTTACAGGCAGTTTTCCAGCATATAATAAATGAGAGCTAGCCTTGCGCTGAACTATAAACTATGTGTGGAGCTCTATCTTGCCAGCTGGTTTTTACTATTCCTATTATTATTAAATAAAAAATGCCCGATTCTGGTGATTCAATGGGAGAAAGCGCCTTGCCTTGATGTCAGCCTTTGCCTATTCTACTCTCGCCTTGAGCCAGAGCCCACCATACACGAATACTAGTTAGACTGCCTATACAACCTTATCTTCCCCATAGAGAAGAAAAAAGCCAAACAGGAAAGAAGAGTATGAAGCTGGTCATGTCATATAGGATAAGTTGGGAAAGCCGATCTTAGAGACCGTGCTTATAAAGCTTGGTTTTCATTCCAAAGGGAGGCCGGGCTAAGACTTTCCTTTAAAGGCCATTCTTTCCGGCCTCCAAGAGATGCGGATGAAATCAATAGCAGCGACGAAGCCAGTCCCAGTTGCGTATAGTATAGTAAACTTGGTCGGGTAAGATGAACATCCTTTAGTGAAGGAAAAAGGCTCCACGGGCTGTACCACAAAGACTTTTCTTTCCCACTCCTGAAAGCAAGCCTGTCTCAATCAAGACTTCTCCTCTTAGGCAATCCAGAGCTAGGTCAAGCGCATGACGTTCTATTCGTTCTCCCGCTTATGTATTCTCCCTTGTAGCTGCCTTCGTAGCAGTTGTTCTTTGTCGTGCCAGGCAACCGAATAGTTACTTTCCTTCTTGACTTGCAATCTATTCTAGTTTCGTGCCTCTTTTACTCTTTTATTTCCCTCTTGAAAGTCAGCCTTTTTCCGAATCGTAGCTCTCTCTATCCCTATTATGCTGGTACCTAAGAAGGTATGGGGCGTCCCCAAAATAAAACCTTCCTTTCGAGACCCCTATGTGTCCTTTGATGCTGAGTGAGCTACCGAAGCGATGTTGGTTAGGATTGCAAGACACGTCGCTTTAGTCGGGCAATATCCGATGTCGGATGAACAAGAAAAGAATAGCATATTTAACCTTGACAGAGGCGGATTTCCGTGACTTGTTACTTTTTCGTTACCCAGTGGGTAAGACCTGAGAAAGAGGGTTAAGGATGATTAAGCTAAAGTGCACTCAG
>JAVBHU010000508.1:0-5000 GCA_034768395.1 Linum lewisii | reverse complement strand
TGAGAAGCGAGCACTCTTATAGAAGCCCTTGATTTTGAGAAGGTTCGTAGCCTTGCTAACGGGTTTCAACCTTTACCTATGTGCCTAGTGACTGATACTAACCAAGTACAGTCTTAATATAGTCTTGAAAGTAAATTTGTTAAACTTCTCATTGCAAATATCATAAGAGAAGAAGAGATCTTGCGAATTGATTCAATCTTTTACACCAATGTATCGTACTCTCTCGACCCGGCTTACCCCAAACGACCGGCTTCACGTTCCTTCGGAAGCCTTCGGATTGGTTACGCCCACTTCGGGTTGACTTATAGTTTGACCTTACTGACGCTCGTGCCCCGATCAAGATTCGAACCTGCTATCTTTTTTTTGCAAGGTACCATATGCATTGATCAAATAGCATAAATAGCATTTCCTATTGATTTGTCCCCTGGACTGGACCTAAAATGATTCAGAATTAACCAAGTGAATGCTTGGGTTTAGTTTAGCCGCCCCGTCCCTGCCACTCCCGCCGAAGCCGGGCTTCGGTCCCCCCACTTTTCTCGAAGTAAGCGGAAGTCGGTTTGAACTTCCCGAAAGTAGGGGCTTTTGAAGGGAGGAAGAAAGCGACTTCTTATCAAAGCAGCTACTCGCCCAGCGCTTGAAGCTTCAAGTTCACCCAACTCCTACTTAACGGGGCGCTGAACTTGCGCTTTCAAGACGAGGTCTCACCGAGCCTTCAACCGAGTTAAGCGTAAGCCAGTGAAAGCTAGGGAAAAGGTTAGGTCTTGGGCCATGCAATGCGGCGAGGGCTTGTTAGTATTGGTAGGTGGCATATAGCCCGTAGCATTCTTTCTTCGATCAGGTTCCACTGTTCATACCGAGCTCGTACCCAATCGGATTATTCCATGAGTACGCGTAGGGACCGTATACGAAGGATAAGATCATATTGTAACCCCTTTTCATGAGCTCAAGCCCACAATACGACTTACTTTAGCAATGACGAGACCGTTACATCTACGTCTCAGCTATGGAAGTTCCGCTCGGGCAAAGCTACCGGTTGCAAAGGAATGAAAAAGCTAAATAGAAGATGAAAGTATCCCCAAGGCGGCTGGTACCAAATCCTACTCTTTTATCAGAAGCAGGTGGCATGCATGTGGAAGCAAGGGAAGGTGTAGCGGCCGGAAGAAGAGATTCTCCAACCTTAGCGCCTAGCGCCATTCCCACGGGTTTAACGACTGGTTTAATTTCTGCAACAGGTTTCGAAAAGAACTCTACTTTTTAGGTTTTGGCAAATGTTTAAGAGTCCATCCATTCTCCGAAAGGCTAAAGCTACCGGTTGCAGCTGTAGTGGCTGGTGTAGCCTGTGATGACGACATAGGGTTCCGGGGGTAGCGGCTGGTTACATTTATTTGGAAGAGAGTTCCGCTGCCGCAGGTTTAAAAGAAACTTTGGAAGAGGTTAGAATATAGCAAATCTGCGAGAAAGGAGAGATCAAGACAAGAAAAATATTATCCGTAGAATAGACAATTCCTAAAACCTCCTCTATTATGGATCGGTCGAGCTACTTCTCAGGTGGGATAGGCCACATTCGTTTGAGTTGCTTTCTCTCCTCGGGGTTTAATTCTATTATGCCACCCGCATGAAAGTTTTTAGCTCACATATCGGATGTAGCGGCAGGAAAGAGCTTAGATGACAGGCTTAGGACAATTGCCAGGTCTGCCGATGCTTTGTCGGGTAAAACTACTAAGGTTAAAGCCCTTTAGAAGGTGTGGCCATTGAGAACAAATATCTGCCCTAGGAAAAAAAAAGAAGATAAGGTTCCCAGAGGGAGACGTAGTCTCGACTGAAAGGAGAGGAAACCACTCGACCGATAGGGAGAGGAGAGTTAAAAAACCAAGGGAATTTTTTACTTTGGTGGGAAAAAGATGCCGTTACGGTTTTAGCAGCTGGAAATCGATACTTTGCTTTTGTTGACACGGAAGTGACGAGACCTGGAGGTCTGAGGTTAATAAGTGTGACTGTTGTTCCAGAGGCATTGAAGGCAGAAAGGGATGCGGAGGTAAGGCTGAAATGGCGGCCACGAAAGGGAACTGCTAGGGAAGAGATGGGTGAATGGTCCGGGTAAGACTCCGGGAAGAGGAAGGGAAAAAATTGAATAATATACGGTACCTGAGGAATTAAATAGCTATTCTGAGACAAAAAATGCCCGCAAGGGCAAAGCTGCCTGCAGTCCTGACAGGAAGAAGGTTGTTTGTAGTGTAACTGCCAGGTGAAAGATTAGGAGATAAGACGAGATCAGGGTAAGAAAAATATCAGCCGAGGTAGATTCTGATAGTGAGAAGCTCAGTTCCGTTCCCTTTCTTTCGGACTTCGTGCACGGGCCTTAGGAGGACGGCACGAAAACTTACGGCCGAGAGGACCGAAGGAGACCGAACCAGAGGACTGATTCCACCGGCTCCCCTTAGTGCGTTGCGTCTTCCGTAGAGGGAAGAAAGAAGTACTCACTCACAGGAAACTTCGGTCAGTTCTCTTTTCCTCTAACTCGAAATTTCATAAGAAAAGAATGTTAGCCTAGCAGGAAAGAATACGCTCGACCAATAGGGTTCAGAGGGATAGGCCCGCCCTTTCAGTCGAGACTTCGTTCCTAGCGAAGAGCTTGTACTTTTCTTTGTCGAGCTCCCCCAGTTGATTGATTGCTTTTTTACTTTCTTTATCGAGATTGGCTTGGTGTTCAGTCTACAGAGGCCCACGGAGCGGTAGAAGATCAAAATCATGCTCTTCGGAGCCCAAAAAATCCCATGTCTTTCTTGGTTGGACTAACCCAACTGGCGATTTCCGTCTTCCTGAATTGGGGGAGCAATAATAAGTCTCTCCGCTTAGAACAAGAAGCGGAACTACGGGGATGAAATGAAAAGTCTTTCTCACGATAACGCCCAACAGCCCACTGGAGCAATTTTCCATTCTCCCATTGATTCCTATGAAGATAGGAGATTTGTATTTCTCATTCACAAATCCATCTTTGTTTATGCTGCTAACTCTCAGTTTGATCCTACTTCTGGTTCATTTTGTTACTAAAAACGGAGGAGGAACCTCAGTACCAAATGCTTGGCAATCCTTGGTAGAGCTTATTTATGATTTCGTGCTTAACCCGGTAAACGAACAAATAGGTGGTCTTTCCGGAAATGTTAAACAAAAGTTTTTCCCTCGCATCTCGGTCACTTTTACTTTTTCGTTATTTCGTAATCCCCAGGGTATGATACCTTATAGCTTCACAGTTACAAGTCATTTTCTCATTACTTTGGGTCTCTCATTTTCTATTTTTATTGGCATTACTATAGTGGGATTTCAAAAAAATGGGCTTCATTTTTTAAGCTTCTCATTACCCGCAGGAGTCCCACTGCCGTTAGCACCCTTTTTAGTACTCCTTGAGCTAATCCCTCATTGTTTTCGCGCATTAAGCTCAGGAATACGTTTATTTGCTAATATGATGGCCGGTCATAGTTCAGTAAAGATTTTAAGTGGGTCCGCTTGGACTATGCTATGTATGAATGATCTTTTCTATTTCATAGGGGATCCTGGTCCTTTATTTATAGTTCTTGCATTAACCGGTTTGGAATTAGGTGTAGCTATATCACAAGCTCATGTTTCTACGATCTCAATCTGTATTTACTTGAATGATGCTACAAATCTCCATCAAAGTGGTTATTTATTTATAATTGAACAAAAGCGAGGAGCGAGTTTAGAAGCGAAACGTAAGAGCGAAGCCAACACCTGCCTCCCGCCATTCCATAAAGAAGTAGAAGTCGTTCGACCTGGACTTAACCATCCGTTTTCCTTGTCTTCCAATGAATAGCCTTTCATGCCTTTAATCCCTCCTTTCCTCCAACCGGCACGATTGAAATAGACGGCTAGGAAAGTACGAAGTGACTCGACTCTAAAGGAGAGAAAACCACTCGACCGATAGGGAGAGGGCCTATCCCTCTGAACCCTAGGAGGCATTGAGGCCCAGAATAGGTCAAATGGCCGGTATCTTCACCACGAGGGAGAATTTTTCGTATCAATGAGGAGGGGAGGTTTCGCGAGACTATGCTCGGCAAACGGGTTGATTATTCGGGGCGTTCCGTCATTGGCGTAGGCCCCTCTCTTTCATTACATCAATGTGGATTGCCTCGTGAAATAGCAATCGAGCTTTTCCAGACATTTGTAATTCGTGGTCTAATTAGACAACGTCTTGCTTCGAACATAGGAGTTGCTAAGAGTAAAATTCGGGAAAAAGCGCCAATTGTATGGGAAATACTTAAGGAAGTTATGTGGGGACATCCTATATTGCTGAATAGAGCGCCTACTCTACATAGATTAGGTATACGGGCATTCCAGCCTATTTTAGTAGAGGGGCGTGCTATTTGTTTACATCCATTAGTTCGTAAGGGATTCAATGCAGACTTTGATGGGGATCAAATGGCTGTTCATGTACCTTTATCCTTGGAGGCTCAAACAGAGGCTCTTTTGCTTATGTTTTCTCATATGAATCTCTTGTCTCCAGCTATTGGCGATCCCCCCATTTCAATACCAACTCAAGATATGCTTATTTATTGGGCTCTATGTATTAACAAGCGGGAATCGTCGAGGGATTGGTGCAAATAGGTATAATCCATGTAATCGCATAAATTCAAAAAATGAACGAATTCTCGCGAATAACAATAAGTATACAAAGGAACCCTTGTTTTGTAATTCCTATGATGCAATTGGAGCTTATCGGCAGAAAAAAAAGTAGATAGTCCTTTGTGGCTCCGGTGGCAACTAGATCAACGCGTTATTGTTTCATATAAATATCCTATCGAAGTTCACTATGAATCTTTGGGTACTTATTATGAGATTTATGGGCACTATCTAATAGTAGGAAGTCTAAAAAAAGAAATTTTTTGTATATACATTCGAACCACTATTGGTCATATTTATCTTTATCGATAAATTGAAGAAGCTATAGTTTTGCCAAGCCTGTTCAGATGGTACCTAATCCAATC
>JAVBHU010000507.1:0-20477 GCA_034768395.1 Linum lewisii | reverse complement strand
CAAAAAAGACACAAGTTTTTGGGAAAACTATGGAAGTTTTCCCAAAAATTCTTAAAAAATGGGCAAAAAAAAAAAGGACGCATTTTTTGAAAAAAAAAGGTTTTTCGGAGGAATTTTAAAATTTTTGAAAAAAAATATTTTAAAATTTTTTTTTTAAAACCCCAACCGAAAACAAATCAAAAAAAAGGGAAAATTTAAAACTGACACTTTGGCTCCCCCGCCCCTGATTCGAACGACAAAAAGATAAAACTCAAAAATTCAAAAGGGAAACCCCAAACCGTGGGTTGCCCCACAAAAGGGGCTTTTTTTAACGCCCTTGACCCGGACGGTCCCTGTTGGGGCCCCCAATTAGGATTTCCCTTGAAGTAACCCTTTCTTCAAGGGGCGGTTGAGTGCCATGTAGCATTCCGAAGGGTGATGCCCCCGGTAGTGCCCCCTTAGATCGGGTTTGGGTTTTGGAAAATGCCCATTTTTTTCCCCAAATTCTCCTATGAGGGGGAAAAGGGGGTTAGTACGGCCGGAGGGTTAATGTTTTTCCATCTTTTACGGAAAAAGGGGGGAAAGTGTAGGGAGGGATCCCCTAATCTCTATTTTGCTCCTTTTCGGCTTCAACTCAGGATGGATCGCTCTATGTCTTTATCAACCACCACCCGCCAAGGATTCCTCTAGCTCATAATAGTTATGGATAGGATCATCATCTTCTTCTTCGAACAGCTCTTGAGCGTCTTCTGTCATTAACTGGTTTGGTTGCCCAAGCTTGATGTCCGTCGCGAGATGAGCTTGTAGCATTGAAGAGATATTATCCAAGGTAGATTGGGTTCTCGACGAGCATTGTTGATGTTCATGAAGCATCTCTTGGTTGTCTCTAGCGTCTCTCTTCGATGCTCTTGTTGGTGTATCTCTTGGTGACCTTGTAGCATTGAAAAGATATTATCAAAGAGGGAGTCAAATCTCACCGTTTGTTGTTGTTGTTGATGTAACATCTCTTGGTAATCTTTCATATATGGTGCTTCATTGATGTACCGCTCTCGGTACCGGTCATCCCACCTGTTATCCTGCATAATCAAAAACTAAGAAGCACTACCCAGGTAAATCATGGAAATATGGAGGAAAATTAAATGGTAAGGCGGAAAGGTAGAAGAATAACTTGCCAACTCTTCTTTCAAACAATTACAAGAGTCCCCGGCAACGGCGCCAGTTTGATAAACGTTGTAATGCGTGCAGTCAAATAACTAATCTACCAAGGTAGACTAGATAAAATTCTACTCGAGGTCTCTTCTTCTTGTCTACTCAAATATGTTGGCAAATTACTCAGGTTTAAACACAAGTTGTGCGTGGTGTGAGTTCCACGACTTCTAATCTAATAAAGCAGGAAAATAAAAGACAGAAAGATTAAAAGGTTGACTAACGAGAAGATAGACGAGCTTAGATTTTGAATCCCCTTAGATCACCAAGGCAACGACAATACAAGACCACGGTTTTCAATTCTAATTCAATCGTTTCTATACACCACCATAACTCCTGACCCTTAGGTTTAAGACTGGCGAACGTTCGCTCTTATCCGATCTAGCTACCAAGATTAATTAGTCGCCCGGGTACGGTCGCCTCTCGCAACGGCTTAATTAACTGGTGGAATTACTAACGATTTATGAGTTACTCTTGCAATGGATTAACCCTAACTGGTTCCTACGAAAGGCACACTCCAATGAATAGGTTAATTGGTTGAATTGATGTTTTAAAGAGAGGGGAGGTTCGCTTCTATCCTCAGCTTAACAAGAATCTAAACTAGGTGATCAAGGAAGACAAGTTTATGCGCCAAAACAGGGAACTGTCTAGCGATTACGTCTAACGACAACATCTGGCGACTAACCCTAACTTGCAAAAACCTAATCTAGGCGATCAACCAGAGAAGAAACATAAACAGTGAAGAACAAAACAACCATGCAAAGAGAAACTGATTGAACTTCGAATCTAATTACCGTCGATCCGTGACGCTTTAAAGCCCTAGGTCACTTAGGGTTCATCTAATATAAGCTCTACAAGTTCAGCTACTCATAACGATAACAAAGAATCAAAGGCAACAAAGGAAATCATCATACAGAGGAAGAACAAATAAGAACAGAAAAACCTAATTCTGATGACTCCGGCGAAGCTTCGATCTCCTAGATCTTCAACTTTAAGCTCCGAGCTCTCCGAGGTGGAAGGATGGCGCCACGATCTCTCCGCGGATCTTCGAACTCTCTAAACTCTATCTATCGACCCTGGAGTCGTGGCTAATCAACCAAAATTCGTGTGTATTCAATCTGGCTTCAAAAAGTCTATATATAACCCTAGAAACCCTTTACAAGTTGGAAAAGGCTGAATTTCCCGTCTGGGGAGCTTACACGGCGTGTAAGCTCACAGTGCATTTAGCTTACACGGCATGTAAGCTCCAAAACGCAGCGTTTTGAGCTGTGCAGCACTCCAACTTGTTTCGATCATTCCCGCTCCGTTTGAACTCCGATTTGGTCTCCGTTTGAAGCGCTGGACTCGTGAGAGAGTCCTCTATAATGTGGGGAACCTAGGGGCTCAACATAAAATCTCACAAAAAGGGTAAAAATAGCCAAGAAATGGACAGTGTACGCACTAGGAGCCTAAAATTACATAATAAATAGATTTTCACCAAATACTCATCAAAATGGCATCAAAGGGGCATGAAATATCGCTTAAATGGGGCTGAAAATCACGTCAAATTGAGTGTCATCAAACACGAAAATCCATTAAAAATAAGAAAATAAAAAAAGATTCATACACATTATGAGGTTTGTATGCACTCCCCCGACGTTTTCATGCGAAGATACAGATCCGAAGTGCTATTTTTCCCGTATGATGAACACGAAATCTTTTCTTTGTTCATGAAAATTTGAGAGAAAAAAGAGAGAAATGGAGGAAATTTTGAAATTTGAAAATAGAGAGAGAAACAATGGTGGCTTCTCAATTTATTAAATAGTATTAAAACATTGGGGCGGTGTTACAAACTAGTACTGAATTTCATTTTGTTGCACTCTCATCCCGTTAGTTCAGGTTTTGTTATGAAGTGGTACTATTTGCTACATCAGCTTGTTCATGTCTTTTAAAATATAATAATATAATATCTCTGTCTGAATCGAATTAAAACCTCTAATCAAACCGATCAACTTAACCTAAACAAAAAATCTTGAATTCCCAATCAATTTCATCTTAACCTAATCCGAAAATGAAATGAGAGACTGACGTTTCATCTAGGAACTGCTAGTGTATCGATTAACTGGCATCAGACTTCAGATTGACGATTTGCAGCAAGTTGGATGGAAATTATTCGTCCCATATGTCATTTCCCTTTGTATCAAAGCAAAGTGACTGCAAATTGGAAAATCATTTCCCAATTCCCACCGTTAATTTCCAGCTTCGGTATCGAAGCTTCTAGCTTCAACCCTCCACCAAAGCCACCGCTTCCTCCACCACTCTCCGCTGCGGCTTCTCCACCTGTGGACCGGCTGAAAGCCGACGGACTTGTGGACTTAGAGAAGCTGCGATAAGGCCTAATACAATTCTTGTGTCTATTATGACGGTGAACAATAAGATTGGAGTGATTCAACCGATGGAGGAGATTGGACGAATCTGCAAAGAGTTCAATGTTCCATTCCACATCAATGCAGCTCAAGCATTAGGTAAGATTCCTTTAGATGTAAATGAATGGAATGTGAGTTTGATGTCGTTGAGTGGCCACAAAATCTATGGCCCTAAAGGTATTGGAACATTGTATATGAGGAGGAGGACGAGAATTAGAGTAGATGTCAAATTAATGGAGGTAGGCAAGAGAAAGGGATTCGAAGTGGAACAGTTCCCACTCTGGTAGTGGGAATGGGCATAGCTCGCTGATGGGCCACCCTGAGACGGGTCGGCCCAGTAGGCGATAGAATATACCCAGAAAGGAGGGTCAACGCCTCTGACGAGGATTGACCGGGCGACTATCTAAAAAGCCTGAAAAGCAGGCCCAGATAGGGCCCAAGGAGCAGTCAGCATGTTAAGCGAAGGTTGACCGGCTAGGTGCCTTGAGGGTCGCTCTGAGTGGGCCCAGTCATGGCCCAGGAAGGGCACCGGGGCGATGTTATGCGCTTACCATTTGAGGAAACCCTAAAAGGCCACGTGGAGCCATCCTGAAGGTTTCGTCTTCACCAAGCGACGGTTAGGATTCGGTGACACGCGGCGAGATTTGCTAGACGCCGTACCATTGCCCAACGGTCTTGGCAGACCTGCCAGGCTATAAATGCAGAAGGATTGGACAGACTGAGGACACGACCAAATTCTGGGAGCAATCCCTAGGTACACTCTGTTACATCATCATTCCTTTCATTCCTCACCATCCGTTCTGATTACTGCCCTCACTCTCTTATTGCGAGGCGATTCGGAGTCACTCAGGCGACCGGGTCGGCTCCCTCATTGTTCCAGGCGACGAGAGCGGAACAATTGGGCGCGCCAGATAGGGGACACTAATCAAGAACTGAAGAAACTGAACAACAGAGCAGGGGAATATTGGAAGGATGGTAGGAGGAGAAGCATCGAACGTAAGACCCGAAGGAGAGATGGAGGAAACACCATTGAAATACGTGAACCCTGGAGCCCAAGGCATACCGCTAGAGGGAAGAAACTTGAGAAATGATTTAGAGGAAGAGGAGGTGCCTAGAGACACAGACACTGACTCCTCATATATCCCACGTGGCTCCAGAGGAAAGGGGGTGGTACAGGAAGAAGCACCGAGCTCAGAGGCATACAAAGTCCTCGAAACAGCGTTTCCAGGTGCTGGAAAGACAGAATTTGGAGCTTACTCAATTATTAAAAACTGTTATCGCTCAGCAGGCGCAGGCACCCAAAGCTCAACACGTCCAGGCCCCGGACAATGACACCCACGCGGAAATGCTACGAGCATTTCGACCGCTAGTCGAAACTGGAGCCGAACAGAGGGTCATTCGGCAACCTCTGGCAAGGACCATCTTCGCCGAAACACTGCCGGTTGGCTTGGTCCCACCAAACATGGAGAAATATTTGGGGTTGGGCGATCCTGAAGAGCATCTGCAGAATTTCCAAATCGCCATGCAAATGCAGGGCGCCAGCGATGCAGCGTTCTGCAGAGCATACCCAGCCACTTTAGGAGGGGCAGCAAGAGAGTGGTACATGAGCTTGCCAGAAGGAATTATTCACACATGGGATGAATTTGCCAGGGTTTTTTTGATGAAGTATGAGAGCAGGCGACACCGAAAGGTCCCAGTACAGGTCCTAGTCAACTTGCGACAGCGACCGGAGGAGTCGCTAAAAGACTTCTTTGAGAGATGGCTCAGCACGGTACAGTCCGTTAGAGACGTGACTTTAGACATTGCTACTGCAAGTATGATCCAGGCGACGCACAATAGGCGACTGAAGGAGGCGTTAGTAAAGAAAAAGCCTACTACTCTGTCCAACTTGGAGGCCAGAATAAATAGTATCATTCTCATTGAGGAGCAGTTAGCGGAGATTGGGGTAGACGACAGCCGAAAAGGGCGAAAGGGCGGACAGGCGGATGCGTCGCATGACGGCACTGATAGGCGAGGACGGTGGCAGAGAATGGAGCGATCTCCTGAAAGAAGGGAATATCGGGACGATAGGAAAAACAATGATAGACGCACGTATCAGGAAGACAGAAGAGAATACACTCCGCTCAACCGATCCCGGAAAGAGGTATTCCTGTACATGCAGCACAAGGATCACCACATTCAGTGGCCCGAGCCACTGCGAGGCGACCCTGAGCAACGTAACCCCGAAAATTCTGCAACTTCCATGATTCACACGGTCACACCACAGAAGAATGCCGGCAGCTCAAGAATGAAATTGAGCGATGGATTAAGGAGGGTCGCCTAAAAGACTTTATTCTCCAGACCAAGCGAAAAGAAAGGAGTTCAAATAACAAAGAAGATAGCCCAGTCCCAAACGACCAACCTAGAAAAACAGTTTTCGCCCGATTGCAAGAGCCGCAGGGCGATGCGACCAAAAAGGCAAATGATACGGAAGAAATCACGAAAGTCTATCAAACTATTTTTGGAGGAGAAAGTTGTCCGACAAAAAAGCAGTCAAGCGATTGTAAAGAGGTGTTGATCATAAACAATGAGGCGCGACGGTCTCCAATCATGTTTTCGGAGGATGACATAATTAAAAGTGGAGGGCCTAGCCTAGAGGCAATGGTGATTCAGATTGTAACGCTCCGGAGTAGAGTGGAGCGGGTAATGGTAGACGAAGGAAGCTCAGCTGATATCTTGTTCTGGGAACTTTTCCAGCAGATGAAGCTCCCCATTTCAAGCCTAAGACCGACAAAGACGACTATTACAGGCTTTTCTGGCCACCAGGTGCCCATTAAAGGAATCGTTACCTTACAGGTCATGATAGGCGATGAGCAGATTAAGGCGGTGCAGTCCATAGATTTCCATGTGTTGGATTGTCGATCCTCGTACAACATAATTTTGGGGCGACCGGCGCTTGTCGCTTTTCGGGCAATCTCCTCACCTGTGTATCAGGTGCTAAAGTTCGTCACCAAGGATGGCGTTGGAGTCGCTTGGGGACACCCGGAGGTGGCTAGGCGATGCTATCGGGCAGCGACGAAAGGAGCATGTTACAAAATCGACCTGGAGGAGGGAACGGAGAATAGAGAAAGAATACAGTCAGCAGAATCTGACGTCCCAGTAGCTTTGTGGGAAGGCGATGAAGAGAGAACAGTGAGGCTGTCAACATACCTAAACCAAGAGGCCAGACAGGCGATAATGACATTAATCAGGCAATATTCACATCTATTTGCATGGCACCCCAGCGATATGCCTGGGATAGACCCATCAATTGTGAAGCATTGCTTATCCATCGACAAAAGCTGTCGCCCAGTACAACAGAAGCGAAGAAATATTTGCCGTGAGCGACAACTAGCCGTTACAAAAGAGATAGACAAACTACTGGAGGCAGGTTTTTATCAAGGAGGTTCAATATCCGGAATGGCTGTCAAATGTGGTCCTGGTTTAAAAAATCATCGGGAGCATGGAGGATGTGTGTTGATTTCACAAATCTAAATGATGCCTGTCCAAAAGACGCCTACCCACTCCCGAACATTGAACAGCTAGTCGACGCCACAGCAAATAACGAAGTATTGTCCTTTCTCGACATGTTCTCTGGGTATCATCAGATACCACTCAATCAAGAGGATCAGGAGAAAACGGCGTTCATGACTCCTATGGCGAACTATTGTTATAAGGTTATGCCCTTCGGCCTCAAAAATGCAGGAGCAACTTATCAAAGGATGATAGATATGGTCTTCGCTAAGCAGCGAGGGCGTAACCTAGAAGCATACGTCGACGACCTTCTGGTAAAGAGTAAGAAAAGCGACGACCATCTAAGCGATTTGAAGGAAACGTTTGAAACGTTACAACGGTACGCGCTGCGGTTGAACCCACAGAAGTGTGTTTTTGGGGCTACGTCAGGCAAATTCTTAGGGTACTTGGTCACTAAGCGAGGAATAGAGGCGAATCCAGCACAATTGGAGGCCATCTCCGCCATGGCACCACCCAAAACGGTTAAGGAGGTACAAGTTCTAGCCGGAAGAATAACGGCTATTAATCGGTTCATTCCAAAAGCGGCAGAGCGATGCGCTCCGTTTTTCTCTATTCTGAAGAACGCGTCAAAATTCGCCTGGACTGACAGATGTGATAAGGCGTTTGAAGAACTCAAGCAATTCTTAGTCACTCCTCCGGTGCTTGGCCTCACCTAAGGAGGGCGATGAGTTATTCATGTACATAGCAATATCACCAACAACGGTAAGTGCGGTGTTAGTGCGACGGGAGGAACGAAGCGACCAGCCCATTTTTTACACAAGCAAAACGTTGGTCGACGCTGAAACTCGGTATCCTTCCATCGAGAAGATGGCCTATGCTGTGGTATGCGCGGCAAGAAAACTCCGACCATACTTCCAGGCTCATACCATAACAGTATTAACCAACCTGCCAATACAAAATGCTTTGCGGACAATGAGCGTGGCGGGGCGACTTGCAAAATGGGCTATTGAGCTCAGTGAATATGACATCCGGTACAAACCAAGAACAGCAATCAAAGCCCAGGTCCTCGCTGATTTTATAGTGGAAGGAGCAGTGCAGGAAGAAAAAGGAGAGAGCCAAACTTGGACGCTCTTTACGGATGGTGCCTCCAGTAAAAATGGGTCGAGAGCCGGCATAGTACTAAAAAGTCCAGAAGGAGCTATCCATGAAGTCGCCCTGCGCTTCGCGTCGCCTAGAACCAACAACGCTGCCGAGTATGGGGCGATGGAGGCAGGACTCAGAATTGCAAGAAGTATGGGGGTGAAATATGTAAAAAAATTTTCTGATTCGGCGGTGGTGGTCAACCAGTTAAACGGGGAGTTTGAAATTAAAGAGGAGTCATTAATGCCATACTTCGATGAGATAAAGCTAGCCCTGGCAGATTTTGCCAGGGTAGACATCTTGCAAATTGCCCGAGAAGAGAATTGCCACGCTGACGCGCTATCAAAGCTAGCCACGGCGGTTGATTTTGACGAGGCAAGAATGGTGACAGTAGAGAAAGAGGTGAAGCTAAACACATGCTTCCAGATTAACGGGTCTCAAGACGATGAAGGCACACAGGAAGATTGGCGAACTCCCATTATTAAGTTCCTTAGGGATGGCACAATCCCGGAGGATCAGGCGATGGCTACAAAAGCAAGGAGGCAAGCCAGCAGATGCACTTTAATAGGCGACGATCTGTACAGAAAGTCCGCCGCAGGTCCTTATTTGAGATGCCTCGGCCCAGTGGACGCTGATTATAGCCTCCGGGAGGTACACCTTGGAGTCTGTGGGACACACTTAGGCTCTAAAAGCCTAGAGAAGAATCTACTATACCAAGGGTATTACTGGCCGACAATGCGACGAGAGGCGACGGAGTTGGTTAAAAAATGTCACAAGTGTCAAGAGTATGCCGATTTTCATAAATTGCCTTCCACCGCTTTGCAGGCGATTGTTAGCCCGTGGCCTTTCGCTCAGTGGGGAATGGATATTTTGGGACCTTTTCCCGAAGCCCCTGGGAAGCGTAGGTACTTGATCGTAGCCATCGACTACTTCACAAAATGGATCGAGGCTGAGGCGACGGCCAGCATCACCGCCAAGCAGATTGAGAAGTTCACATTCAAGCACATCATCTCACGATTCAGCATCCCTCACAGCATTATATGCGATCATGGCACCCAGTTTGATTGCCGGAGCTTTCAGGCGTATTGCCAAGAATACAAGATCCTCCTACGATTCGCCTCGGTCGCTTACCCGCAAGCCAACGGGCAAGCTGAAGCAGCAAACAAACTTATATTGCGGGGATTAAAGCGACGGATCGAAGGCAAGAAAGGCACCTGGGTGGAGGAGCTCGATCATGTACTATGGGCACATAGAACGATTTACAAAACATCAACAGGCGAGTCGCCTTATACATTGACCTATGGATCAGAAGCGGTCCTCCCAGTGGAAATAACAATACCTTCCGTCCGGTTGGATAGCTACAACCCAGAGGACAACGAGCAAAACCTTGTCCATAGTCTCGATATGGTAGAAGAGAAGCGCGAGGTCGCCCAAATGAGGTTAATAGCGGAAAAGGAGATGCTAGCCAGGCGATACAACAAAAAGTTAAGGCCGCATCACATCAAATTGGGTGATCTAGTGCTGCGAAAGATCTTTAGGCCATCAGAGGGAGCCGCGAAGCTTGATCCTGGATGGGAAGGACCGTTTCAAATCAGACGTGTTATGGGAGCGAACACTTTCAAGCTAGCCAGGCTGGATGGAACAAAGATCCCCCGGACCTGGAATGCGATGCATCTCCGCAAGTACCATGAGTAGTCGCCTAAGAAGCATGTATGGTTTTTTCATTTCCATCATTAATGAAGGAAAAGCGTCCGATAGCTATATCGCTGGATGACTTGTTTTATCATTTATCTCTCATCTCGCCTACGAGGCCTAAGTGTTCAAATTTCGCTAAGGCTTCAACAAAGCGATATCGCCTAATTGACATTATAGAAAGTCAAAACATCGCTCATTAGCAATCACCAATCGCTAAGGCAAAATAATCGCGCTACGGCTTTCAAGACAATCGCTTACAAGCTTACTTTATAAGATCAGGGCAAAATAAAGGGCGCTTTCCCAGTTCACGGACTTCTTATCTTATAAATACAACAACAAAAAAAAAAAAAAAAAAAAAAAAAAACAAGTCATCATTTCTTCCCTTGCCCCGAATTTTGCCCACGCTCGCCTTGGGAGGATGACAGGCTCTTTTCAAAAGCTTTTTCCCTCTGCCACCATCTGCCTTCGCCTTCGCGGCTGCCTCAGCTTTGGCACGAGCCCTTCTGGCCTTCTCGCTGCTATATACTCCTGATCCGCCGCCTGCACTTCCTTCATCACGTGATGTACTCAGGGTCGACGTCGGTATTGGGATCAGGCACGCCATTCAGCAAGCGATTCACAGCCCTGAAGGACGCCGTGAGAAATTCGCGTCGAACGAAGGGAGGGGAAGGCCCAACAACGGCGACGAACTTCTGACGAATGGCGGTCAGGATCACAGGAATGGGATCTTCGGATCAGCGACACAGCAGTCATATACTGCCGAGCGCTGAGTGCCTCGGTCTCTCCTTGACCCTTTCCGAGCGATCCCTCTCCGCTGTCATTATATCAGCCAGCTTTTTCGCCTTATCCCTCTCCTCCGTCGCTTGCTTCTGCGCTGCAAGAGCAGCGTCTCTCTCCTTTGTCAGCGTTCGAATCTGCTTCTGAAGGACATCTTGATCCTGGAGTTTCTTGGCGGACGAGGAGGCAGCTTCTTTTGCCTCCGCCAGGTTCCTCTCTAGGCTAGTAATAGAGGCCCGGCTGGTCGACAAATCTTGAGTAAGGCGCTCCACGGCAGAGGAGGCCTCGCTTAGTTTCTGCTCAAGCTGAGAGTGCGCCTCAGTCAGGCGACTGAGCTCGTTCCTGGTCGCTTGATGATCAGACTGAAAGAAGTAAAACAAAAATAGTAAAAAACACACGCAACAAAGACAGGGACGAAACGAAGCATCATCATCATCCCTAGTGAAGTGTTTTGCTTACTCTTTCGTTGTCCAGGCGGCGCTGCAGAGCTGCGTGGTCGTCGCGAAGCTCACGAGCCTTGCGCATCAGCAAGTCGCGCGACTTGTCCGCAATGCTTAGCGCCAGTAACATCTGAACATATAATAAAAGGTCATACAAGTTGGAAGAGGACGGTCGATTGAATCTTCGAAATCCAGCACACGAAATAAAAGGAGGAGAGCGATTTAAAAAAAAAAAAAAAAAAAAAATGGGAACCTCGTGATGCTTGACGTAAACATTCCCCATCGCGGGATGAAAGTCGCCAACCTTCACATCATCCAGACCCTTCAGAACTCCGGAGGTCAGCTCCTTGCTATATCCCGGGCCACGTCAGCTGAAAGTTGTGATCGCTGGGGATAGACTACAGGAAAGTAGCCTTCCGGTTTCTCGTACTCGGGTGCCAGGAAGTCTGTCAGGACGCGATGGGATAAGGCACGGCGACTCTCTTCATCGTTATGAGGCGACAAAGGTGAGTCGTCCTGGATAAAGGAGATAAATTCTCGCTCTGCAGGAGCTTGGCTTTCCTTCCCGGGGCGCCGAGAGGGGGGCTCGGGCATTGACGCGTCAAAATGCTCCGTGACAGGAGGCAATTCTGGGTCGGCGACGGTGGTAATTGTGGGGGATCAGCTGTCTCGACCCGATCGTCTTCCACACCAATGATTGGATCTGATGCACCGGCGGAAGAAGACTTGCGTCGCTTGGTTGGCACTGCCGTAGGCGACGACTTTTTCTCGCGGGAGCGGCGCGCGCTCCCCGTTTCTTGCCCTTCCCATGAGGCGAAGAAGGTGGCAGCTCAACTTCCGGTGGCGGCGCGTGCTGTGGTTGAGTCGTTGTGATTGACCCGCGAGCTGATGTACTGATCAGCACGTTAGAGATATCTGTCATCCCTGCACAAGGGAGTAGAAAAAGGTCAGAAACAGGAAGGCAAAAGGAGCGATAGGAGATGATAGAAAGCGGGGATACACTTAAAAAATAGGGGAAGTTGGTCCCATCTCCCTCCAGGCAGCTTCGCCAGGACTTGCTTTAGGGTGAGGGGGTCGTTCAGATTGAAGCTCTCCCTGTTGATAAATGATAAAAGCTGTTGTTCGACCTCCGTGGCATGAGTGACCACGGGGGAAGTTATTGGCGTCGCCTCGCGACCAGCAAGGCGGAAGGGCCGTCGTCCAAGCGTCTTCAGGCGAGGGTTTAAAGTAAAAAAAGGCATGATACCATGTAGGATGCGGTTTAACTGTTCCCGCATCCCCACATCCCTATACGGACCTCGCTTTACAAAACTAAGGCCGTTGGTATTATTTTTGGCACTATACAAAAGGGAAAAAAGACGAAGGGTAGGAGTAATTTTCTCGCGTTGGCAAGATATCTCAAAACTGGCTACAACGGACCATGAGGTCGCGGTATAGGCGCCAAGCGACGCTTTGAGGTTCTGGAGTAGGGATACAACAAAGGGAGAAGGGGGAAGGCGCAGACCGTTGGTAAAACTCTCTGACCACACACCATGCCAGCCTCCGGGACAATTCCCAATCGTCGACAGGAATGAAGGAGCAGCGTAATCCCAATGGGTCGGAAGAGAAAGTTTTGGGAGAAAAGAGCATATAGTGGTGGCGGAAAGATAGGAAAATAGCCTGGCCCGATAACATAGCGATCACGGCCAAGGCCGTCGTACCACATGTCCCCCCAAGCTCGGACAGTATAGCTTGGGTCAGAGATGGGGGCTGTCATGTCCACAGACCAAGGGCGGAATCCGGGAACGAATCCAAGCTGGTGCATTCCCCATTCTTGGGGTTCAGAAGGGTCGGGAGAGCTTTGAGAGGCGTTGGAGGAAGTTCTCTCTGAATCAGTTGATGATGAGGCCATTGGAGCCTTAGTGTACAAGGGGTTTTAGAGAAAGAAAAAGCTAGATAGCAGAAAGGGCAGTTGGCGAAGGTAAAAAGGAAAAAACGAAGAAAAATTCAAGCAAAGAACAGAGACATACCAGGACAGCTGAGAAGGTAGTCAAGATCGTCAGACATCTGGAGAAAGAAGAGAGATCGGACAGAGTAGGAAAGGCGAAGGAAAGGCAGGAACGGTTGAGAAAGAAAAGCAAGGGAGAGGTAAAGGAGCAAAGTGACAGAGAAAGGAGAGAGAAAGACTGATGGGAGCGGAGCGTTTTTTATAAGGGAAAGGCGGAGACGTTTGAGTGGCTTACATCGGGAACGGAAACGTCGCGGCAGTTGAAAAGACGGATGGAGCTATTGGCATTGGAAAAGGGAAGCGTCTCGGAGACGCAAGCCGTGAGAGGTGGTGATTGGGCAACACGACCCATAAAAGGGAATATAGAAAGAGGGGGCTATCTCGTAGGCCATAATCGAGTTAAGGGGCTACTATGAAAGGAAAAGACTAGACTGCCCCTCAGCTGTGGCGAAGGTAGGGTTCCACGAGGAGTGCAGCAGGCGGCGAAAAGAAGAATAGTCCGCCAGTATGCTTAGCAACAAGCACACAAGCGGACTAGGGGGCTCATGATGGGCCACCCTGAGACGGGTCGGCCCAGTAGGCGATAGAATATACCCAGAAAGGAGGGTCAACGCCTCTGACGAGGATTGACCGGGCGACTATCTAAAAAGCCTGAAAAGCAGGCCCAGATAGGGCCCAAGGAGCAGTCAGCATGTTAAGCGAAGGTTGACCGGCTAGGTGCCTTGAGGGTCGCTCTGAGTGGGCCCAGTCATGGCCCAGGAAGGGCACCGGGGCGATGTTATGCGCTTACCATTTGAGGAAACCCTAAAAGGCCACGTGGAGCCATCCTGAAGGTTTCGTCTTCACCAAGCGACGGTTAGGATTCGGTGACACGCGGCGAGATTTGCTAGGCGCGTACCATTGCCCAACGGTCTTGGCAGACCTGCCAGGCTATAAATGCAGAAGGATTGGACAGACTGAGGACACGACCAAATTCTGGGGGCAATCCCTAGGTACACTCTGTTACATCATCATTCCTTTCATTCCTCACCATCCGTTCTGATTACTGCCCTCACTCTCTTATTGCGAGGCGATTCGGAGTCACTCAGGCGACCGGGTCGGCTCCCTCATTGTTCCAGGCGACGAGAGCGGAACACTCGCAAAGTAGGAGATAGTTATGATGAGGGGAGAATCAAGGAAGGTAGATCTGCAACGTGGTGGCACCGACTCTGTTCGCCGGCGGCGATGGGGACAGAGTGGAGGAGAACGACGGTTTGTTGATGTTAAACCGTTTGAGTTTACGATTAGGTTAGGATGAAATTAATTAGGATTCAAGATTTTTTGTTTTAGGTTAAGTTGACCGGTTTGATTGGGGATTTTAATTCGATTCGGGCCGAAACTATTACTTTTTTGTATTTAAATGACGTGGACCAGCTGACATGGCAAATAGTACCACTTCGTAACGAAATCCGAACTAACGGGACGAGAGTGCAACAAATAAAGTTTTGGGACTAGTTTGTAACCCGTCCAAAGTTTCAGGACTATTTAAGTATTTGACCCGACTTTTAATGTCACATTCATACTGCCCCAAATTCTCATGCCCGTTTCTCTCTCCTCCCACCACTATAAGATGGATTCAACCCTATATTCTATAGTGTGTTGAATCCCCTTTCAAGACTTAACTTTAAGTCGCTGATGTACATGATTTTCTCGCGATCCATGAAGTGAAAGCTTTTTCTGGTAAAAAAAGGTTTTCAAAAGTATGTCGTCATAGCTATTAAGGGTGGAAGTTCGGGTAGCCTAGCCTGGCCGGTGTTGACCGAGTTTCGGGCTACTCAATTGATGTTTTAATGAACTAGGGCCCGATCCAGGGTAATTAACGAATTGCTCGAAACTCGGTCAACACATGCCCGTGTCAAGTTACCCGAATTTTAGCCCTAAAAAATAAATAACTAATTAGTTAGTGGAGAATTATGTTCTATTTCAAATTAATTATGCTAATTAATTTAGTCCACTGTTAAAAAAATTCTTTCATTTCTCAAAGTAGCATTCTTCCCCTTAAAAATTTTCTTGCTTACACTTCATTAGACCTTGCAAATTGGGTGGGGTTCGGGTAGATTTGGGCGGGTCACTACTGGTTTCGAGTTATTTTGGGTATGGTCATTCGGATCACGAGTCGCCATATTTGAAAATTGACCCTAACCCTAAACTTTCTGGTTGGATTGCAGGTCATTTCGGGTTACATTCGCTTTGAGTAATAAAAAAATTTAAACATCATTATCACAATTTTTTATTTTTATGAATACATGATCACAAAATTATTAAAAACAAATAGATTCAAATTTAACTGAATCAAGTTAAACTAATAAATGATGAATGTGAGATTTAGAAATAGGTATAAAATTATGGTAAACACTCCGGTGCACCCAGCTAGGTGGGTGCACCGAGTGCACCCGCTTGCGTGTCGCGATCTCATCTGTCGTTCAATCAACGGATCTCAAGGCTTTAAATTAAATATGATTTAATTGATTTATTTTACTATATTTCCCTAAAACGTAATTGTAGTTTGATACCTAGTATTAGATAAAAGTGCAATAAAGCCATTAAAATTTATAAACTGAATTAAATAAACCCACTTTAACTTTCTGTCATCTTCAACCTATTCATCTCCCTAACTTAAGAAATGAACAGTTCTTTGATCTACGTCGGCCGATAAGTAAAACAAACATGGCGGCATCAACGACAGCTCATCGCTCTCCAATCCAGATCCATTTTCATACAAAAAAATTGATCCCCCTGTTATCTAGCCTAGTTTTCCCGGCTATCCTATTTCAACTGAATCGGTGGCTTAGTCAACCGAATCTCAATCACCGAAAGAAAAACGATGGTCGTGGAGGTCCCGACGGCCTAACACGGCTGAATCCCAACCACCGAGCAGTATCTTCGATTCCGGTGGCCTTAATCAGCTGGATTTCAATCGCCGGAAGAAGACGTTCTCCATGACATGGGCCGGCGGTGATTTCGATCGTCAATTTCTTTTGTTTGTCCCGTCGATTACCAGGCCAACACGGGTTGGTTTAGTTGGTCTGACCTACTTGGTTCGGTTAATTATAAAATTGATTTGTGTTTGGTTTGGTTGGTAGAAATATTACGGAACTCTTGCAAAAAAAAAGGTAATTACCACTATTGTTGTATTGCAACGGAACTCTTGCCAAAAAACCGGAACCGTTATATTTATTTCATTAACTTTTTTATATCATTAATATTTTTATCTTGCTAAAATAATAGCACCATGTACTATGGTGGAATATTTTTCAGATTTGACCTTTATTTAAGGGATTGTCTTTATTTTCCAAAAATATTTGTAGCCATAATATCTTTCATTTTATTTTTATATCATTATAAAAATCCCTTAAATAAAGGTCAAATCTGAAAAAATATTCCACCATAGTACATGGTGATATTATTTAGCAAGATAAAAATATTAATGATATAAAAAAGTTAATGAATAAATATAACGGTTCCGTTTTTTGGCAAGAGTTCCGTTGCAATACAACAATAGTGGTAATTTACCTTTTTTTTGCAAGAGTTCCGTAATATTTCTACCAACCAAACCAAACACAAATCGATTTTATAATTACCGAACCAAGTAGGTCAGACCAACTAAAACCAACCCGTGTTGGCCTGGTAATCGACGGGACAAACAAAAGAAATTTGACGATCGAAATCCCGCCGGCCCATGTCCATGGAGAACGTCTTCTTCCGGCGATTGAAATCCAGCTGATTAAGGCCACCGGAATCGAAGATACTGCGTCGGTGGTTGGGATTTCAGCCGTGTTAGGCCGTCGGGACCTCCACGACCATCGTTTCTTTCGGTGATTGAGATTCGGTTGACTAAGCACCGATTCAGTTGAAATAGGATAGCCGGGAAAACTAGGCTAGATAACAAGGAGATCAATTTTTTTGTATGAAAATGGATCTGGATTGGAGAGCGATGAGCTGTCGTTGATGCCGCTATGTTTGTTTTACTTATCGGCCGACGTAGATCAAAGAACTGTTCATTTCTTAAGTTAGGGAGATGAATAGGTTGAAGATGATAGAAAGTTAAAGTGGGTTATTTAATTCAGTTTATAAATTTTAATGGCTTTATTGCACTTTTTATCTAATACTAGGTATCAAACTACAATTACGTTTTAGGGAAATATAATAATAGTAAAATAAATCATTTAAATCATATTTAATTTAAAGCCTTGAGATCGTGATTGAAATGGACGGAGAGATCGCGCCACGCAAGCGGGTGCACCGGAGTGTTTACCATAAAATTATAGTTCATAGCTTATACAACATGTATAGAAACACATATTAATTATGTAAGTTATACACAAATGCACTTGAACCGATGATGAAGATAATGTACGAGAATTTTAAAAGTATTTTGTAACATAAATTTCTATCAAATATGTACCAATTATGGTTTTGTGAAAATTTTACAACCATTAATTTTGTTAGTAACGACATCAATGATTTAGTGACATTCGACATGGCGTATTTGAGTATAATATTTGTAATATGTGATATTTTGATTTATGTCTTACATGATAAAAGAGGCTTTTTCACCATAATAAATAAATAAATGAAACTATGTAAAAATAAATACGTTCTGAAAGTAGAACATATATAGGAATAAACGCCCAGGACTCTGGCAATTTCGCCCAGGCCCCGGGTTTTCGCCTTGGGGGCGGAGCATTCCCTTGACTCTGAAACGATTCCTGAGTAGATTCCTGACCGGTTCAGAGCAGACCCGGAGTTGAGACAGACTAGGCTTTTGTCTGTACCATGGGCGTTTTCGCCTCTACCCGGGTTTTTGCCTATGCAAATGAATTTCAACGTCCTTAAATCTCCACATAAAAGAGGTTTCAACACCTATTATAACAAAAAAATACATTTTTTACTACAAAAGAGGTTTCAACATTGAAAGGGTGGCCGACCCTGGAAGTTTCCGCGAATTTGTATCCAGGTGACTGGGGGTAAATTTTCGTCCACGATTGGTTGGATTAGATACGATGGGGGAGGGGAAGCCGTCTGAAAATGACCACAAGCCAGTAGGTAGCTTGGTACCCGTTCGGGAGGAGAATGGGGCTTGGCCCGGATCGGTGACCAGTCATTTGTTTGGAGAATGCTGATATTCACCAAGGGCGTCGTCCATTACGTTGCTCGTCCATAACAAATGATACCGGTGCGCAATCATCAGGGGACTAGTTCGTCGTAATCCTAGTGTGGAAGTTTCCACTTGTACGCCTTGATAGAAGAGGAGCCGTCTACTTCTCCTGGGTGAAGGGGTCATGCCAACTCAGATCGAAGAGCGGCCAAACATTTGAGGATCAACATGGTACAGTCGGTCGGTCCGGAAGAGGAGGAGGTTGTCAAAGGGATGGCCGAGATGAATATGTCACCTTGATGACCGGGGGACGAAAGAAGCTATTGCACGGAGGCGAAGGGAACCTAATGTCAACGATGCAAGACGAAAAATACGAGGAGACGAGGACAAGGGTGGGAGAGCAACGGAAGAAACGTAGATATATATGTGCCCACCAGAAACATGCCACGAGCGGTGGGTGACGATAGTAGACATCAGACAATCTCCCAACACCTACTCCATGGCCAGGCGTTTCTAATCCCAATGAATTCGTACGGTCGGTGGAGAAAATTCACCCAGGACAAACATTCGCAACGAAAGCCCATAGTGTCCTTAACGAAGAGCCAAAGTCCTCTGAAAATAAAGTCAAGGTGACCACCTCCAACCCGAGGGAATGGGCCATAAATGCATCGAATCGACTTGTCCCCGGGGGTGCGTTCAACACTTGCAAGGATAAGCTTTGGATAATAAAGACAGTTAAAACATTGGCCCACTTTGCCAATCAACGATACTACATCCCCCCCCCGAACTCGACGTCGCGCTCATCCGTTTGAAATATTGTCAGGTTTTCATGTCAACGAATTTTCCCCTGAGAAACTTTTCTTTCTTCATTGTTTGAATTTGCTCCCGTTTCGTGGTCCTCCCAAAATTGTGGCTATTCCCGATTCAAAGTTTGACTTTTTTCCTTGATTGCTCTGACTTTATCTTGGTTCGTCTCTTTAATTTGCAAAACTTTCTTTCCCTCGTAGGCAAAACCCTCCCCCGTTGGAATAGGCACATCGAGTCATCCCACCATCTTCGAACGATGCTGCGTTTGTATAATGGTACAAGGGTTTTCTTTTTCGCCCTCTCGACCCCTTCCACATTGTTAAAAACAAAATCGATTTTACTTAATTAAATTTCCTCTCTCAATATCGAAAACATTTAAAATACTTGGTCCACCCTGTTTTGACAACCAAATTTGCCCCTTCCTGATACCCAAATTAACTCCCTACCCAATATAAAACAATCAAAATAAATCCAAAACTTTTAACGGATTTCTCTTCAGTGGATTGATTCCCAACCTTTTCCATTTTAACCCCTTCAATAAGTTTGCGTAATTTGATAACTTCCTTTCCTGTCTTGATTTTGGAATATATATTCAGATTGACTTCAATCCCCTTAAATAAAGCTTTTTAAATCTTTTTAATCTTTTCCTTATTTCATCCTAATGGTAAATAAAACTTTGCTAAAACCTTAACCTTTCTTCTTCTCTTCCTCTTTAAACAAGCCCTCCACTTTCGTCAGTCCCTACCTTCTCCTGTCAAGCTCCCTTTCCCTTTTTCCCCAACAAACCTTCAATAGTTTATCGCCTTTTCCCCTCCCCTTTTGTTTTCTCTTTCAACCTAATTTTCAAAGTGTCTCCTCAATCGATATTCGGCCCGTCCCCTCAAAGTGTGTTCTATCCCTCGTCGGCTTTCATATTCTAACCCAAGTTTGCTTTTTCCCCGAACGCCCTTTGACTTCATATGATTCCTGTTCCTCATTTATTTTAGGTAAAAAAACAAAATCGTGGTGTGGTGGGCCCGTTTAATAAGTCGGGCCTTGTGCCCGTTACCGCAAACCGGGTATGCCCTTGCCCTTCCAAAAGGTACAGTCTCTCAGTATATAGAAAATAATACTCATCTTTCTCCAACTTTTTTTTACAAAGAGTTTGACCACTATCCTGCTCCCTGACTGTTTCTTTGAAAAAAAGAAGGAAAATGCGATTCTAGCGTGGAAGTTCGAGGTTTAGGCAAATCCTTACTTCAAAGAACTCAGAAAAATCGTTCGCTCATGTCCCCAAATTTCATTTTTCTATGTGAAAACCCTTACTAAAATCGAAACTTCTAAAAAACTTAAAGCTTTAGGGTTCTCGAATTACGAAATCATGATTGGAGAAGAACCCCTCGTGGTTTAGTCCTTGCTTGGCGTTGTCTATT
>JAVBHU010000506.1:0-20481 GCA_034768395.1 Linum lewisii | reverse complement strand
AAAAAATCATTACTGCTATTATCTATAAAAAACCGGGTTTAAACTGGGCGTCACCGGAAAAATCACCGGAGTCAAGCGGGAAATTCACCGGGACGATGGTCGGTCGTCGGAAAAGTCATCGGAGACAGTGATCTATCGTCGGAGATTTGTCAGCCGGTCACCGGAAAATATTAAGAATTTAATTTAAATATAATAATTAAATTATGTGTGTGAAGTCCTAAATACCCTAACAAATTTAGACCATTAGATTAGTCAAAAGGTCAACCAAGATCTAATGGTTGGAAAAGGTTTGGAAATTCTCAAACCTTGCAGAAGTTAGGACATTGATCCCTTCCCGCTAATGCTTCTTTTCTTTGGTATGTTTATTTTTAAAAAATTGATATGATAATTTTTTTTTTTGAAATTTTGCAGATTTAGTACATTCTAACTACAATAATATTAATTAAGACGACCTCAGATGTCAGAAATAATTTAAATTACGATTGTGAGTATTGAGTATCTTTTAACATCATCACTAATACATTAAACTAGTGCTGAAAGTGGGAGGTTTTGTAGACAATATTACGTATCAAAGTACTGTTGCTGGCACTAGTGACAAGCCACCCATTAATTGGGACTAAAGGATTTACTTATGAATGTTGTTGGTCATTGGTAGGGGTTTACAGTGGGGTTGAGGTTTGTTGAAGGAAGAAGGTTTTGTGGGATCTCATGGGAATGAAAGCTCTGATTACCTAGGTGAGGGCTTGGCGTGGATAGGTAGTGACGTGAGTAATTACAATCAGACTTAGTGATAATAGGTATGCATAAATTGGAGAGTTGAAATGGTTAATTATGTGATTTGGGTGATTGATTGATGATGTGTGAGGCTTTGGTTGACTTGGTTGATTGAATGGTTGACTAGGTGGATAGGTTGAGGGATTATTTCTGTATTTATGTGTTTGTACGATGGCTATGATTTTGGTACTGTTGTCTGGTGGATGCAGGAAGGATGATCCCAATGAAGGATCATCCTCAAAAGGATGACCATGAGGGTGACCCTAGATCTTAAGACATGATCACCCCCTTATGCTTTATTATTATAAGTGGGGTGGTCGATAAGGTTATTGATCCGCCCAGTTGGACCGGTGGATCAATACTGTGGTTCTTTGGAGGTTTAGGCAATGGATCCGTCCTCTGATTGTCTCGGCGGATGGTACCTTGCAGGGCGGACGTGCAAGGTTAGTATATGAAGGGTCAAGTATGTGGATAACGTAGGGAGAATGGGTTGCAGAGAAGTACCGGGCGAGAGCCCTTTGGTGTGGGCGGAACTGATAGCCTTTAGCGTACAGCGTGGAAGCTTGTAGTATCAGGCGTATGGTCCCGGGTCTGTTGTGTCGTCTTCTGAATGGGGGACCCTATTATTTATAGGTCCCATTGGACTGGCAGGGTCCACGTGTCCTGCTCTGAGTGGGCCGCAGCGAGTCACTGTCAACAGTAATGGGCGATGGCCGCTTTCCTGTCCCGTCGATGTGACAGGTGACCCTTTGTTTGGGGTGGATGACGGACCGCCCTGTAGTGAAGGACCGCCCTGGCCATGATGTAGGGCGGATTCACACTAGGGGCCCATCAATTGCCCCCAGTATGGTCTTGAGGCCGTGAGAGGCTCGAGGCGATACTATGGAACTGCTTCGAACGCTTTGAAGTGAAGGACCGCCCTGGCCATGAGGGAGGGCGGATTCACACTAGGGGCCCATCAATTGCCCCCAGTATGGTCTTGAGGCCGTGAGAGGCTCGAGGTGATACTACGGAACTGCTTCGAACGCCTTCAAGTGAAGGACCGCCCCAGCCATGGCAGGCGAGGGCGGATTCATGCAAGGGCCCATCAATTGCCCCCCAGTATAGTCTTGAGGCCGCGAGAGGCTCGAGGCGATACTATGGAAACGTCCTGGAGTGAAGGACCGCCCTGGTAAAAAGTGGTGGGCGGGTTTAACTTGTTGTCGATGCTGTTACCGGTGACCAAAACGGGTGGAGCTCTTCTTTTGAGGTGAACTCGCACGCGTCCCACCCCTTTTTGCACGCTTTCTTTCCTTTTTGCAGGCTACTAGCCTATTCGCCGACTGCCTGGGGGACACGTGGCTCGATTATATTTGGCGACGCTTCGCTTACCCACGTCACCAGTATAAATAGAGGTTCTCCCCCCGTCCTTTCGGCACCTCAGCTTGTCAACTAAATTCTTGAGAGTTTCCGCCCTTTCCTATTACCAAGTTTCTTTGAGTTCATCCGCCTTTTGCTTCTTGCTCCACTTTTAGTTTTGTCCGCCACCTTCCAAAAACACTGTCGAGGATGACTTCTGACGCTGAATCGTCTTCATCCGCCGAAGCAAGTAGGTGTTCTTGAAACTTTCCTGTGTTTTAACTTTCTTTCTTTTGCATGCCTTGCGTGCCTCGTACTTTCCATTTCCTTCTCTTGTTAGTGTGAGATGTATTCTAGTGGGTCGTCCTCGTCCTTAGATTATGACCATTTAGAGAGTGTGTTGAGGGGCATGCGAGGACGACGGCGGTCTACCGCCCGCCCTTCTCAAGAGGCAGGGACGAAAACTGCCCCTGTGTCTGCCCGCCCTCTGGCGTTCATTCCTCCTCCTCTTCTGATTTGCGCCCCTTATCCTTCTGTTGTAGGAGGTTATGATGAAGGGAGGAGAGGATCGGAGGCGGATATGTCTTCCGAAGCATCTACGTCGTCAACCCCGTCCCTGCAACTGAGTCCTCCCCTGACTCCCGAGCCTTCTAAGGAAGAAGAAATCGATGACGAGGGATCAGATGCAGCAGATCCCAAACAAAAAGGGCAGATGCCCTATCCGGAGGATACCGACATTGACTTCAATCCGTACGCGAACTTCGACGTGGAGTACGTGCTTTCTGAGGATGCCAAACCGCTGCCTACTCCTTCGGCGGAGCAGCTCCAGCAGCAGGTAGAGACCAGGTTCAAAGGCGGACCCAGTTCAAACAGCTGTCGGCGGTTCGCGTCGTGGCAAGTCGGGTTCACCAAGGAATCTTGGGGCTTTGAGATGCAGACCGAGGATGTGGAGAAGTACGGGTATAAAGTCTTATCCTGGGAGCAGATGTGGGAGGGCGCGCCTGCGGACTGCCGAGAGGTGTATGGTCCGGGGTACTTCCCCTATGTCAAGACGAACGCCCTAGTGAGGATGTTGAATGAGTGCGACATGCCTCAGCGTTTCTCATACGCCGCCCCCGCTCGACTCTGCTCAATCGGAAACTGTCCCCCTGGTTGGGTAGGCGTGTGGGTTGAGGCGCTCAGGTATGGCCTCCGCTTCCCTTTGGACCCCTGGGAGGTGGATGTTCTAGATCTGCTGGGAGCGTCATTGGGAGCGCTCCAACCTCATGCTTGGGCCATCATGACCGCATTCAAAGTGTCATGTGTCAAAAGGCACGTTGCTCCAAGCGCCAGAGTATTCCGCCAGCTTTACTACGCCAAAATTGGGCAGAACGGCATTACGTTCTCAAAGAGGAGAACGTACTCTAGGAGCGGAGTCTACGGCGCCATCAAGGCGGACTCCGTGTGGTTTCACAGCTTCTTCTTCATAAGAGCTGAATCGCCGAAGGATGCATTCTGCGCGGAGCACCTTCGACCTACATGGTCGTATGGTGCAATCGAGGAGTTCAACCGACCCCGCCGCCTTCAGGGGAATGACGCTGACATTGTAGACTGGGTGAATACCTGGAACTACAACCTTAAGAAGGGGGGCCTAACGCTCTAAAGGCCTGGCTAAAAGGCGGTGGTGAGCGGACAACCACTGAGGGCGATTTGTCTATTGTTGTGCGCCGTTTATTATATATATATATTGTCGTGCTGATGCTTAACCTGTCCGTTTGTCTTGCTATTGCTTTGTCGCAGAGAGTTCCATCTTCGCGGCGTTGCTGAATGCCAAGACCCGGGGAGCGTCTGGTGACACTCAGCCTCAACACGAAGGTTCAAGAGGTGAGCAACATCAGCAACAGAAAGACGCGGACCAGACGCGCCCAGATAAAGGAAAGGCGGATAAGGAACGCGCTGAGAACAAAAGGTCTCACCAGACGAGCCCACCAGCACAGAACTTGGAGCGTCCAAAACGCCGAAAGACGACCATGAGGAAAGACTCTGGCAAGAAGAAATCCGGGGGCGGATCTAGGCCAGAGACCTCGTCAAGAGAGTTCAGCACCGCCCGTCTCCCCATCATGCAGCCAACGCTCAGTGGCAGCGAGATTCTCCAACAGGCCGCCCTCCAACTGGCGGCCGACTGGGATATCGACCACCCTCGCACCGAGGACGAGGTCCGCCGCTTGGCGATGGAGCAAATGGCGATCGGGGCCAGGGTAAGATTTTTTTTGTACGGAAGACTGGCGTTGCGTACTCGTCGACCACGTTCCGTTTCACAATCTGATCAGGCGCACAGGTTTGGTTATTACTTTTGTTGCAGCTCCTTGGTACCACCGGGGCACTGCTGTCAGCTGATCAGGCGCACATGGCAGAGCAGCCTCAAGGCGTTGAGTAGATGGAGGTCGAGTTGAGGGAGGCCCGGGCCGCCTCTCAACAATGGAAGGCCAAATACTCCAAGGCCAAAAAGGAAATGGACGAGGAGGCGGTCTGGCTTCTGGTAACTACCTCTTATCAATTGGATTTGCTCCGTGTTGCGCATGCTAACCAAGCCACTGAACACATGTTGGACTTACAGGCGGAGCAGGAGAAACGTTACAAGATGGAGACAGCCTTGTCCCAAGCGGAGGCGGATATGAAAACCCTGAAGGAGCAAGTTGTCCTCCTAGAGACCGACAAGGCGGACATGGCCAATGACATGGGGGCCAAGATAAAAGACTTGAAAAGTCGTAACCTTGTTTTGAAGGAAACGGAGGAGGCCCTTCAGGCGCTGAGGGCGGACGTTGAGAAGTCGGTCGCCGAGAAGACTGAGGCGGAGCTAGGCGACCGAGTGCAGGGCGCTCTTGACAACACCCTCACTGCCGTCCGCCATGAACTCCGACGGGGGAACATCGACTGCTCCTGGAACCAGGAGCAGATGTTTCGCTCTGCGTCTCGGAGGCTAATGGCACAGGAGTTCAGAGAGGAGTCCGCCGACTCTCAAGTGCTTCCTTCGGACCGTCGCAAGGAGCTGTTGTCCGAGGCGTACGCCGAGGTGAGTCTCCGTCACAAGGAGCTGAAAAAGAAGGCCCGGGCCGAGAGGTCTCGGGCGTACAAAATGGGATCATCAGGCGGGCGCCAGTAATTCCATCTTGTAATAATAATATATTATATATATATATATATATATTTATATATATTATTATATTTCTTCTTCCTTCGCTTCCCTGTCCTTTGTATCAAACGCAGCAATCCGCCAAGTCGGAACGAAAAGGAAATGCCATTGCTATCAAGTTGTTATTCCCTCTGTTTTTTTTTGTGAACTTCCCATGATCACTGAGGTAGATTTCGCCTTGGGGAAATTTGAACGCAATTAGTGTAAGTTCTGTTTTTGGGGTTGGGTTCCGCCTTGGGGAATCCGAATGATGACGAACTGGTTTCCATCACGAGGAAGCCGAGCTCATAAGCACGTTGAGTTCCGCCTTGGGGAACTCGAATGATATCGGGTTCCGCCTTGGGGAACCCAAATGATGATGAGTTGATTTCCATCTCGAGGAATCTGAACTCATAGGCACGTTGGGTTCCGCCTTGGGGAACCCGAATGATGACGAACTGGTTTCCATCACGAGGAATCCGAATTCAAGGGGAATGTTGAGTTCCGCCTTGGGGAACTCGAACTTGCTTGGCTTTTAGGGGGTACTTCGCCTATTAATATATAATATCAATATAATAATATATATATATATGCCCTTAGTAGGTCGCTTTTCAAAAAACAAAACAAAGAAGACACGGGGAATGGGGCGGTAGCTAGACCTCTTCTCCGTTGGCACTGTACTTTCGTAAGTGCATGGCGTTCCATGTCTTGTGTATGGGTTCGCCAGTAGGGTGTTCGAGTTTAAAGGTGCTTGGACCAATCACTTCACGGACCTTGTACGCTCCCTCCCAATTGGCGTTTAGCTTGCCCTGTTGGGGGATCAGCCGAAAAACCTTTCGAACTACCCAGTCCCCTTCTTCCAGTTGATGAGGACGAAGATGAGCATTGTACCGCCTAGCCAGCTGTTCCTTTTCAGCTACAAGGCGGATAGCTGCATCCTCCCGTCGTTCCTCTATCATGTCTAGATTATGATGTAGAGCTGCCTCATTACCGTCGTGATTAAAATGCTGAATCCTTAGGCTAGGCAGATTAACCTCCACGGGTAAGACTGCCTCAGTTCCATACACCAGAGTGTAGGGGGTTTCATCTGTGGCCGTTTTATATGACGTCCTATGTGCCCATAGGATGTTGGGCAACTCATCGACCCATTTGCCTTTCGCCGCATCCACTCTTTTCTTCAATCCTTGCAAAATGAGTTTGTTAATGGCTTCTGCCTGTCCGTTCGCCTGAGGGTATGCCACGGACGCCAAGCGAACCAGTATCTTGAATTCCTCACAAAAGTCAAGGAACGCCGTACAATCAAACTGAGTGCCATGATCGCAGACGAAACCCATCGGAAGGCTGAAACGAGTGATGATGTTCTTCAAAACGAACTTCTGTACTTGGTACGCCGTGATAGAGGCGAGAGCTTCGGCTTCAACCCACTTGGTGAAGTAATCCACCGCCACGATGATGTACTTTCTCTTGCCCACCGCCTCTGGGAATGGTCCCAGCAAATCCATTCCCCAGAAGGCGAACGACCAGGGTGAAACTATTGGCTGGAGGGCGGTGGAGGGCAGGTGATGTGTGTTAGCAAACAGCTGACACTTGTGGCACCGTTTGACCAGCTCTTCAGAATCCCGGCGGATTGTGGGCCAATAGTAGCCTTGCAATAGCACATTCTTTTCAAGGCTTTTGGCGCCTATATGCATCCCACATACGCCTTGATGGATTTCTCTCAATGTGAAAGACGCCTCCTCATTACTTAAGCATCGCAAGTATGGGCCTGCTGAGGACTTGCGATACATTTCTCCGTCCAGCAAAACACACCTTGCGGCTCGCCTACGGACCTTGGTGGCTAGCGCTTTGTCCGCCGAGAGAGCGTCTGTTTCAATGAAAGTTCGTATAGGCATGCGCCAGTCTGTGAGTGGCACAGTCGGTGGTGTTACCCTTGTTTGGTCACTGACAACCATACACTCCCCCTCTTCTCTTTCTTTCTCCACGGTGATCATTTTATCATCTTTGAAACTGAGAGCAGTTGCGAGCTTAGAGAGGGCGTGGGCGTGGGCGTTATCTTCCCTTGCCACCTGGTGGATCTCCGTTGTTTCAAAACCTTTAAGGGCGATCTTGGCTTGGTCATTGTACGGGGCCAGAGTTTCCTCCTGGACCTCGTACACCCCGCTGAGTTGATTGACCACAATGGCGGAGTCGGAGAAAACCTTGAGATGTGATACTCCCATGGCTTTAGCCATTCTGAGCCCCGCAATTAGCGCCCCGTACTCCGCGGCATTGTTAGTCCGTGACTTGCTGAAGCGGAGGGCGGTTTCGTGTAGGACACCCTGGGGGCTTTTTAGCACTATGCCCGCTCCTGCTCCATTCTTGCTCGACGCCCCATCTACGTAAAGCTCGTAGTAATCATCTGTGCGTCCTTCTGCCCGAACGCATCCTTTAACCACGAAATCAGCCAGAGCCTGCGCTTTGATGGCTGTCCGTGGTTGAAAGTGTACGTCGTACTCGCTGAGCTCTACTGTCCATTTGGACATGCGCCCTGCTACTCCCATGGATCTGAGTGCTGCCTTGAGCGGCAAGTTCGTCACAACATGAATTGTGTGAGCATGGAAGTATGGGCGCAGCTTTCTGGAAGCGATGATTACTGCGTAGGCTGACTTCTCCAACGAGGAATACCTGGTTTCGGCGTCTACCAATGACTTGCTTGTGTAGAAAACCGGGCACTCTTCCTTTCTGTCCGCTTCACGAGAACTGAGCTGACAGCTGTAGTCGCGATGGCGACGTACAGGTATAACTCATCTCCCGGAATCGGGGCCGCCAGCGTCGGCGGAGTGGTGAGGAATGCCTTGAGTTCCTCAAAAGCCTTGGAACATTATTCCGTCCACGAGAACTTGGCTGCCGCCTTCAGAATGGAAAAGAATGGCGCCTGCCTCTCGGCGGACTTCGGAATGAACCTGTTCATTGCCGCTAGCCGCCCTGTCAATGTTTTGACATCCCTGATAGACTTGGGAAGTGGCGTCTTCATGATAGCTTCTATCTTTTTTGGGTTCGCCTCGATCCCCCGTCTGGTGATTATGAATCCCAAAAACTTTCCTGAAGAGGCGCCGAAGACGCACTTCTTTGGATTCAAGCGAAGTTGGAACGCCTTCAAGGTGTCGAAAGTTTTCCGGAGGTCTACCAGGTGGTCATCACCCGCCTTGGTTTTAACCAGCAGGTCATCCACATATGCTTCCATGTGATGACCTAACTGATCTTGAAAAACTCCGTCAATCATCCTCTGGTACGTCGCTCCGGCGTTCTTCAAGCCAAATGGCATCACATTGTAGCAGTAATTGCCAAAGGGCGTCGAGAATGACGTTTTTTCTTGATCCGCCTTTGCCAAAGGGATCTGGTGATATCCCGAGAACATGTCTAGGAAAGACAACGTCTCATGGTTGGCCGTGGCGTCCACCAGCTGATCAATGTTAGGCAGCGGATACGGGTCCTTGGGACATGCGTCGTTGAGGTTGGTAAAATCTATGCACATCCGCCAGCTTCCATCCGCCTTGCCCACCATCACTACATTGGACAACCATGTGGGGTATTGGACTTCCCTGATGAAGCCTGCCTCTAGTAGTTTCGTGATCTCCTCTTGGACCGCTTGTTTCCTTGTCTAGTTTACCATCCGTTTCTTTTATGACACAGGGCGAGCGTCTGCTCTGACCGCTAGGTGGTGCTGCATGATCGCGGGGTCCATCCCAGGCATATCCTGGGGTTTCCACGTGAACAAGTCAACATATTCTCTTAGGAGCGTCACCGTACGCTCTCTGTCTGGGACCGACATATGATCGGACAGTCTCACTACTCTCTCAGGATCACCAGGGAATAATGGGACTTCCAAGTCCGCCTCTGCTGATTCCGGGCGGACAAACGCGTCGTCTCTAGTATCTACTGAGAAGCACGCCTCCTCTTTCTTGAGAGCCACTTTATAGCACTTTCGTGCCAACGGAGTGTCTCTCCATGCCACCCCAACCCCTTTTGTGGTAGGGAACTTCATTACTTGATGGACTGTGGAGGAAACTGCCTCGAAAGCGGCCAAACTGGGTCGCCCTATTATCATATTATACGCCGAATTGCAATTTGTGACGTAAAATTTGATGTGCTTTGTCTCCTGGTGATCGTCGTCCCCCAATGTGATGGGTAAGGTGATTACGCCCAGTACAGGCACGTCATTTCCTGCGAAACCCGTCAACATAATTTTAGAGCGTTTGAGTTGGGCGGGGTCTAATCCCATCCTGCTGAAAGCATCAGCTGAAAGTATATCCGCCGAACTGCCTTCGTCCACTAGCACCCGTTCTACCAAAGTGTCTTCAACAATGACACGGATCACCATTGCTTGGGTGCTGGGACTTCCCCCACGCAAATCGGCCGATGTGAACGTCAATGGCGGTTCTTCATCCGACCGCCTGACCATGAAACATTCTCCAATGACTCTCATTTTGTTCTTGGGCGTATCCTCTTCTCCCCCCAAGATCATACTGCATGTTTTCTTGTATCTGGGCCTCCCGTCCTCCTTCTCCTTCTGTGTATCCGGGCGTTCCTCCTTTTTGTCTGTTATTCTGTCGAACACACTCGCCTTTCTGGGGGGAGTGTGTCTGTCCGCCTTCGGAGGGGGTGTCTCTGACCTTTCTTTACGTCGTGGCGACTCTGAGCGTTCTCGCTCCCTTCTTCTTCTGTTACTCAGTATGAATTCCTTAAGGTCACCATTCCTTATGGCTCGCTCAATCTCACTACGAAGTTCCCGGCAGTCCTCCGTGTCGTGTCCCTTCTGCTCATGAAATTCACAATACTCGTTTGGGTTTCTCCTTTTCATCGCCGCTTTGGGTAACGGGGCTGGCCACCGCAACCCTCCTTTCTTTTCCTGGAGAATGTACATTAGCCTCCGCCTTGATTCTGATAGGGGGTGTATCCTTCTTCCGATCTTCCCTCGCCGTGGGGGCGGTTGTCTCTTCTGTCGTCAGGGCGTTTCTCCTTGCGCCCTTGGTACCCCCTGTCTTTGTTTTGATCGTTTGGGCGCCCATATCCGCCCTGTATCATGGCGACATTTTCTTCTACTTCTGCACATTGGAGGATACACGTTTCTAACTCGGTGTGAGTCTTCGGCTTCTTTCGGACCAAGTCCTTTACGAGCTCGGTGCTGAGTGTGGTGGTCTGGATGTGGTGGAGCACAATGTCCAGCGCGAGGTTGGGCACCGCCGCTACAGCCTTGGCCCACTTTTCATAAGACTGCCGAAGAGTCTCCGACCGGTTCTGCTTCAAGTTCCAGAAAGCAGATAAGTTGCGCCCCGCCTCCTTTTGGTTTGAGAACTTGTGTAGAAAGAGTTGGCAGAAATCTTCCCAATTTTTTATGATTCCTTCTGCCAAACCTCCATACCAGGTTAGTGCAGCTCCGGTTAACGTTCCGGGGAACGTACGGCAGTAGGTGGCGTCCGGGGCCGTGAACATCTGCATGGCGATGGTGAACGTTAACAGATGTTGGTCGGGATCCCCAGTTCCATCGTAAGCTTTAATTGCTGGTGGTACGAATCCTTGTGGGGGAGGAACGCTGAGGAGACTCTTGTCAAGAGGCTGCCTCATAGCGAGCTGTTTTGGGCCAGACTGGTGGCGAGGGAGGAACAGTCGGTACATTTCGACTGAGTCCGCCATGCCGGTAGCCAGTCCGCCGGATGAGCCTTCGACGTGACTTCCTGGGGTCGCCTTGGCCACCAGGAACTTCATCATCGCCGCCATTTCAGTGTTCTGCCTTTGTAGATCAGCCACCTGTGCCGCCAGGTCCCCCGCAGCGGGATTAGCTGCCGATCTATCTTCTAATGGAGGGGGGATGCGAGACTCCCCCTTGAGTAATCCCAGCCCAAGAGGGCGGATTGGACGGTGTGTTTGCGTAGCCGTTCCCGAGGGTGTGTCCATGTGAGGGCGAGGGTCTCGGGGGACGCTCGCATACGACTTGTTTGGCCGGGGTGATGAGCGTTCTCGAGGGGGTACCGCTCGTGGGATTGTCCTCCAAATTCTGCATGCTGTTTGTCTTTCGGGAATCAAACGTTTTAGCTTTCCCCTATCTGGCGCGCCAATTGATCCGCCCAGTTGGACCGGTGGATCAATACTGTGGTTCTTTGGAGGTTTAGGCAATGGATCCGTCCTCTGATTGTCTCGGCGGATGGTACCTTGCAGGGCGGACGTGCAAGGGGTTAGTATATGAAGGGTCAAGTATGTGGATAACGTAGGGAGAATGGGTTCCAGAGAAGTACCGGGCGAGAGCCCTTTGGTGTGGGCGGAACTGATAGCCTTTAGCGTACAAGCGTGGAAGCTTGTAGTATCAGGCGTATGGTCCCGGGTCTGTTGTGTCGTCTTCTGAATGGGGGACCCTATTATTTATAGGTCCCATTGGACTGGCAGGGTCCACGTGTCCTGCTCTGAGTGGGCCGCAGCGAGTCACTGTCAACAGTAATGGGCGATGGCCGCTTTCCTGTCCCGTCGATGTGACAGGTGACCCTTTGTTTGGGGCGGATGACGGACCGCCCTGTAGTGAAGGACCGCCCTGGCCATGATGTAGGGCGGATTCACACTAGGGGCCCATCAATTGCCCCCAGTATGGTCTTGAGGCCGTGAGAGGCTCGAGGCGATACTATGGAACTGCTTCGAACGCTTTGAAGTGAAGGACCGTCCTGGCCATGAGGGAGGGCGGATTCACACTAGGGGCCCATCAATTGCCCCCAGTATGGTCTTGAGGCCGTGAGAGGCTCGAGGCGATACTACGGAACTGCTTCGAACGCCTTCAAGTGAAGGACCGCCCCAGCCATGGCAGGCGAGGGCGAATTCATGCAAGGGCCCATCAATTGCCCCCAGTATGGTCTTGAGGCCGCGAGAGGCTCGAGGCGATACTAATGATCCACAAGATCAATCATCCATTAAAAAGGTAGCACATCCAAACCAATGATCCACAATGATCCACAATTTTGCATTTTAATTCTCTGTCGGTTTTATTTCATTTCGAAGTTGGTGTAATTGTTATATCAATGGCGTAATCAGATTGAAACACGAGGTCGAATTCTAAATTAAAAAAGAGGTGTCACTAACCCAAAGAAAAAAATGAAATTTGGATAATAGAAGAAAAATTTACGAAACTAATACGAAGCAAAAATACACAAGAACAAAATTTGATTATCGGTTGCTTAACTAATCAAAAAAACTATTAAATGTGTCACCGAAAATTTTTCTTTCAAGTTTGGATAATTTATGATCAAATATTATATAAAATAAGATAATTATGAGTAACTATTAAGTGAAATTTAAGAGAACATTTTTCTAAACCGATTCAAGTCCGAACCAACGTGTCTGTTCGGTTCGGTCTACTGCCCAACCGCTCAACTACTCAACTGCCAACCGAACAGCTGCGTATTTGATCATGAGTTATGCTTGTGTTTGTTTTGTGATAAATTGTTTTGAGTTTTTGTGCTTCAAAAATATAGAATTTTCAATTGTCTATTTTTTGTGTATTCTTTTTGGTAGAATACTCCTCCCCTCTATTGATTCTGGCTCCTCCCAAACTAAACATTGTGACCCACTATCTTCCACTACTTTTTTGTCTACCAGATATGCATACCAAACAAGTTAATTTAGCATCTTCCAACCTCTAACAAAACACTTTTCTTAATTTTCATAATCATCATACTTTATCTAATTCACAATCCCTATACCATATATGGGGTCCAATGTTACTTGACAACATTGAATATTACCTACATTGTAAAGTGATTTCGTTACTATATAGCCAAGTCAAGTGTGTCCAAAAACCTAAGAGTGGAACCTAAGTAAGAAATATACTATTCACATACAAAGTTGTAGATATATAACACCTTTGATCCTTACCATATCAGATGTATGTATCCTTTTTAAATTGGGTCAAATACTCAAAACGTCCTGAAACTATGTGACATGTTACAAACTCGTCCTAAAACTTTAATCCGTTAAAGAGTGGTCCTAATACTATGAAATGGGTTACAGAGTAGTCATAATGACATCATCAGTGTACTTTTCAAGTCATTTTGCTACGTCAACATTGACATGTCATCGAAAATATAATTTAAAATTCATCTTAAGCTGATTCAAATTTAAAATTAAATCAATCCGACTCACTAGATTGAGTTTTCAACCAGATTTTATAAGTTAGATGAATTTAGATTTGAATTATATTGTTGAATTTTAAATTATATTTTCGATGACATGTCAATGTAGACGTGGCAAAATGGCTTGAAAAGTACACCGATGACGTCATTAGGACTACTCTGTAACCTATTTCATAGTACTAGGATCACTCTGTAACGGATTAAAGTTTTAGGACGAGTTTGTAACACGCCTCATAGTTTCAGGACGTTTTGAGCATTTGACCCTTTTTAAATTTGGCACGCAAAGTTACTATATCTATACACCATCTTTTATATATTTCACAAACAAACAAAAACAAGAGCAAAATAAGTAAGGAAACTCTCAAACTTCACAAACTTATGGGTTGAGTTCATACAAAACAACAAAGTAAAGGTAATCATAACCATTGAATATTCTTCTTTTGGGCTAGTACATCAGCATCCAAACCCATTCAACTGGAGGAAAAAAATTGAGAAATTAAAAAAACAATTAACCTAAACAGTTCATGCCTTTCCCTTCCCCGATAAGCTTATCCCCACCGTAGTAACCCCTGCCTTCCCCCTTACACTTCCCGATAAGCTTCACCCAGCTGCCATTATCGAAACAACATCTTGGCAAAGAAAAATGAGCTACTATTGCGTTAAAGCTTGGGTATGGTGGCTAGGAGGACATGCGTGAGGAGCAAAAGTTTCAGATCTACGATCCTGCTGATGATGATTTCTGGTACCAAATTAATCAGTACTCCGACTGTGTCGGCCTGGGGAACAGCTCGGCTGGGAGGTGGAGGTCGAGGCCGAGGGTGTGGATCTGGTAACGGGTCTCGGGGTAACAATTACATTTACTGTCGTGTGGGAGCTATGGAGGAGGGAGTTGAGCACAACAGAACCACTGTACATGGACCTAACATCATTTTTTTGAATTCGATATTTGCTAACTAGTTTTGATAATGTGTTATTAATTAAAATGTTTGTCGTCGTCAAATAACGTGTTAACTAAATAGTTAACTAGTTTGATAACTAATTAATCTCATTAACTAGTTATCTAATTAATGATGATGTTAACTATTAACTCGATAAGTTAACTAGTTAATAACAAAATAAATAGTTATCTAATTTTGATAACTAGTTATCAACTTAAAATTTTGTTAACTAGTTATCGTAATCATAATGTTAACTATTTAACTAGGTAAGAACAACATAACTAGTTAGATAACATGTTAACAAAAATTCTCGGTAAAATTGATCGTGAAACTTCGTTAACTAGTTATCGGTTGAATAACTCGTTAACTAGTTAATTCGATAAATTAAAAAGTTAACTAATTTCGATAACTAGTTATCATCTTAAAAAAATGTTAACTAGTTATCTTAATCACGATTTTAACTAGTTAACAAAGTAAGAACAATATAACTAGTTAAAAGAGTAACTAGTTATTTGACCATGATGTTAACTAGTTAACTAATTTGATAACTAGTTATCAACTAAAAATCTTGTTAACTAGTTATTTTAATCATAATGGAAACTAGTTAACTAAGTAAAAACAACACAACTAGTTAGATAACCTATTAACACAAAATCTTGTTAAAATTGGTCATGAAAATTTGTTAACTAGTTACCAGCAAAATAAAATGTGAACATCCATCCAAAAAATTAAAATAAAATGTGAACTAGTTCAGATAACTAGTTATTGGCAAAAAATATGTTAACTAGTTATCAACAAAAAAATATGCTAACTAGTTAACAGTAAAAAAATCATTACTGACTAGTTATCTGTAAAAAACCAGGTTAACTGGGCGTCACCGGAAAAATCACCGGAGTCAAGCGGAAAAATTCACCGGGACGATGGTCGGTCATCGAAAAGTCATCGGAGACAGTGATCTGTCGTCGGAGATTTGTCAGCCGGTCACCGGAAAATATTAAGAATTTAATTTAAATATAATAATTAAATTATGTGTGTGAAGTCCTAAATACCCCTAACGAATTTAGACCATTAGATTAGTCAAAAGGTCAATCAAGATCTAATGGTTGGAAAAGGTTTGGAAATTCTCAAACCTTGCAAAAGTTAGGACATTGATCCCTTCCTCGCTAATGCTTTCTTTTCTTTGGTATGTTTATTTTAAAAAATTGATATGATATTTTTTTTTTGAAATTTTGCAAATTTAGTACATTCTAATTACAATAATATTAATTAAGACGACCTCACATGTCAGAAATAATTTAAATTACGATTGTGAGTATTGAGTATCTTTTAACATCATCACTAATACATTAAACTAGTGCTGAAAGTGGGAGGTTTTGTAGACAATATTACGTATCAAAGTACTGTTGCTGGCACTAGTGACAGAGCCACCCATTAATTGGGATTAAAGGATTTACTTATGAATGTTGTTGGTCATTGGTAGGGGGTTTACAGTGGGTTTGAGGTTTGTTGAAGGAAGAAGGTTTTGTGGGATCTCATGGGAATTAAAGCTCTGATTACCTAGGTGAGGGCTTTGTTGAATTTCTCCGACAAGTTCTCCGACTATTCAATCTGTTTAGGGTGGACGAAGTGCCGACACAGTCGTTCTTAATTCCACCGAACAGAATGAAATTGCAATTGGCCTTGCTTGGGCTTGTTGCTTGGGCCGAAAGAGAGAATCTCTTAGAAAAACAAAAGCCCAGTTGTTGTGAGAAAGGTGCTGAGAGAAGCTAATGCTCTGTTCTGTAGAATCAGCACTTTCTTCCCAGCTGATCAACTTTGAGACAAGCTCAAGTAGTGATGAATGCACAATCAGAACAACTGAATGCAGAAAGTAAATGTGACAGTGACACATGACTTTTTAACGTGGTTCGGTCGGTGTGACCTACTCCACGTCCCAAGGGATAACCCTTGAGAATTATGATTCGAACCTTCGAATCGACTGATGTGAGACTTGCTTGATTACTCCCAGACTTCTCCCCGAAGTCTTATATAATTCTATCTACCCAGTTCCCCACTGAAGATGAACTATATTACAACTCAAAACAAGTTCACAATTTTGATCACTTTCACTCTAACTCTCCCCGATGTTAGACTCCGTGAATTGACAATGTTCTTCAAGGCTGCTGAAGCTCTTTAAATAGCTTTGACAGAGTTAGCCGTTGCAAGAGATAGTCGTTGCTTTGATGTTGTATAGAATCGCATAATTGATTCTATTGTTTCTCAGGATGGTAATGGTGCTGCTTGATTGCCGATGTCAATGATGGGAAATGATATACTTTCCATCTGCAACTGACTTTCCATTTTGCAGCTCATTTCCTTTTTATTCTGCAGTTGTTGCTTTGACGTCTTGTAATTGTTTTTCCCTTTTATTTCAACTGTGGCTTCTACTGACTTGTTTCTACACACGATCAACACACTCAATCAAGTGTAGCATTGTTAATCAAGGACTTGAACCGAAAGCAACTATTTTTGTTTCAACAATTCTCCCCCTTAGTTGGTTGGTGAGAGATTGATTGTAAAAAAAAAAACAAAGAGGAGCAGACATTTTATTGAAGCACATAAACATTAAAGGACATTGCAGAAATGCAGAAGAAAAACAACAACGACAAAAGCAAAACAAAGCAAAAACTGCTCCCCCTCAACAAATGCAAAAATAAAAACATGTTTCTACTCTATTCTACTCCCCCTCAATTAATGTCCGCTATCTATATCCGGATCAGAAGCATACTCAGAGACAGTTGGATAGGGACACCACGGAGTGCCGGGAACACCATGAGTTGGTGAGATGTTTTCACCGTCAGAGTCAGACTCCTCATCCGAGTCAATGCCTGAAGTGAATGCCCAGCTGGCTGGTGTCCAGAGGATGTGGCGGAGCACATGCTGAGCTCGGAGTTGTACATCCACTTTATTTTCAGTGAGCTTGAGATGAAAGGAAAGACCAAGCCGAGAGAGCAAAGTGGTAATGATCGGGGCAAAAGGCAGATTTCCTCTTGAAAAATCAGTGGCAGCTCTTATCATATGAGTAAACATAAGATGAGCATAACTGATATGCAGCCGACTTACTGCATGATGCAGAATCCAGGTATCGAGAGCAGTGACTACCTCCCTGTTTGTAGTTCGAGGGAAGAAGACTCTAGTGATCAGAAAGTGAAGAACACGAAGACTGGCAGGAAGCTGGAAGGTGTTTGGGGGTCTTCCTTCAGGAAAATGATCACCAGTAGGATTATTTGTGAGAGATTGAACAACAGAAATTGGCTCGAAGTTAAAGATAGGAAACTCATCTTCAGAGCTCAGTTGTATTCCTTGAGTCGGAACACCAAGTACCTGATGAAACAGTTCACGAGTGACAAAGAAAAGGTACCCATCAACGTGTGTTGAGAAGCATCCGGGAGGCAGAGAGTGATCTACCTTCAGGTTGGCGTAGAACTGGTAAACTCCGTCTGGATACACCAAGGAGTTAGGAGGATCCCTTGAGCGAAACATGGACAGCCAGCCAATTCCACCCAGGAAGGGAGAGAGATTGATGCCGTACTTGTTCAGATCATCGATGGGAACTGAGAAGGAAGGAATCAGCTCCTTTTGCTTGGTCAGGAGCTGATAGTGCCCTCTGTGACTCACGTCCTGAAACAGCAAGTTGGAGGCAAAGACATGCCTGGCAATGAAGTTGGAGGCAGCAGGATCAAAGCAAATGATATCAGACATGATTTCTAAGGCAACTGGAGAGGAAGGAGAGGGAGGAAAGAGCTTCAGAGAGGTTGTGAGGAAGTGAGGAGAGAACAAAGCACCGAAGGGCTTTTATACGAAAAGAGAGCCGAAGAGTCAGAAGGAAGAAGAAGAAGGTGAATATCCCCTTACCAAAAGTAAGAAGATAATTAAGATCTGGTGTCCAGATCCTGAGCATCTAAGGAAGTAATTAAGCCAAGTTCTCTGCGGAGAAAGGAAAACCTTTCGATGCTCAGGGATTTTGTGAAGATATCGGCCAGTTGGTGTTCTGTGGGAATATACTCAAGTACAATTTCCTTGTTTGTCACAAGATCCAGAATAAAATGGTGTTTAATATCAATGTGTTTGGTTCGAGAATGAAGAATTGGGTTTTTGGTCTTGTTAATTGTACTTGTATTATCATATAAAAGAGGAATTGTGTTAAGAATAAGCCCGTAGTCTTTTAACTGGGCTTTCATCCAGACAAGTTGTGTGCATCCACTACCTACAGCTAGGTACTCAGCCTCTGCAGTGGATAGGGCAACACACGCCTGTTTCTTGATGAACCAAGAAATCAGTGAATCTCCTAAGAATTGGCAAGTTCCAAAAGTGCTCTTTCTGTCAATAAGACTTCCAACGAAGTCAGAATCAGAATATCCCAAGAGAGTAAGAGAAGAGTGTGCAGAATACCAGAGTCCTAGTTCAATAGTGCCTGAGAGATACCTAAAGATGCGCTTAACAGCGGTTAAATGACTGAGTTTAGGACAACATTGAAAATGAGCACAGACTCCTACACTAAAAGCAATATCTGGACGACTTGCAGTGAGATAAAGCAGGGAGCCAATCATGCCCCTGTATAGTTTTTCATCAACTGCAGTTCCAGAAGGATCAAGGTCAAGTTTGACAGAAGTACTCATAGGAGTAGGACTTGATTTTAGAGAACTAAGATTGAATTTGTTAAGCATGTTTCTGCAATATTTTGACTGAGAAATGAATGTTCCAGAGGAAAATTGACGAATCTGAAGTCCTAGAAAGTAATTCAATTCTCCCATAAGACTCATCTCAAATTTTGATTGCATAGAAGTACTAAACTCATCACACATTTCTTTATTAGCTGAGCCAAAAATAATGTCATCGACATAGACTTGCACCAGAAGAATGTCATTTCTTCTTTGTTTGTAGAACAGTGTTCTATCAACACTTCCTCTAGCAAAGTTTTGGTCACACAGAAAATTGCTGAGTTTGTCATACCAAGCTCTAGGAGCTTGTTTTAGACCATAAAGAGCTTTGTTTAACAGAAAAACATGATCAGGGAAAGAGGAGTCTTCAAAACCAGGAGGTTGATTAACAAAAACTTCTTCTTTAAGATCACCGTTTAAAAAGGCACTCTTAACGTCCATTTGATAAAGTTTGAAACCATTTAAGCTGGCAAAAGCACAAAGCATTCTAATGGCTTCTAGCCTGGCAACAGGTGCAAAAGTTTCATCAAAATCGATTCCTCTTCCTGACTATACCCTTGAGCAACAATCCTAGCTTTATTTCTAGAAACACTACCATGTTCATCAGTTTTATTTCGAAAGACCCACTTTGTTCCTATAATAGTCCTATCTGCTGGTCTAGGGACTAATTTCCAAACATTTGACCTCTCGAATTGATTAAGTTCATCATTCATAGCAAGGATCCAATTTTCATCTTTTAAAGCCTCTTTGTAGTTCTTAGGTTCAATGAGAGAAACAAAAGCACTATGAACTGACTTTGAACGAGTAATAAGACGAGTGTTAATATCACCGATTACCTGTGATGGAGTATGCCTTTTGACTATATGTTGAGGTGCCATGGACTGATGTTCTGTATCATTTTTACTGGAACTCCCCTTGTTCAGTTCTGAAGGTTGATCTGATGCGGTTGTCTTCTGGTCTTCAGACAGATGATCAACAGAGCTTTCTTCGAATAGAATTTCATCATCATCAAGATCCTGTGACTTATCTTCACACAAATACTCATCAAACACCACATTGATGGACTCTTCAACTTTGAAGGTCCGTTTATTATAAACTCTAAAGGCTTTACTATGAGAAGAGTATCCTAAGAAAATACCTTCATCCGACTTTGCATCGAATTTACCTAGATTATCCTTTGAGTTTAAAATGAAGCATTTGCATCCAAACGGATGAAAATAACCAATGTTTGGTTTTCTTCCTTTTAAAAGCTCATAAGGAGTCTTTTTTAAGCTTGAGCGAATGAGTGCCCTGTTTGTTACATAACAGGCAGTGCTCACTGCTTCTCCCCAAAAACTTTTAGGTAAATTAAAGTCATTTAGGAGAGTTCTAGCAATTTCAATGAGAGTACGATTCTTTCTCTCAGCAACACCATTCTGCTGTGGAGTTCT
>JAVBHU010000505.1:7500-15000 GCA_034768395.1 Linum lewisii | reverse complement strand
TGATGCAGGGCCGAGATGCCTGACCCAGACCCGGATGCAGGGCCGAGAGCCCCGGTCCAGCTCCGGATGCAAGGCCTAGAGCCCGGACCAGCCCCGGATGCTGGGCCGAGCCACCAAGCCAAGAGCCCCGGACCAGCCCCCGATGCAGGGCCGAGCCACAGAGCCGAGAGCCCCGAACACCCGGATGTTAAGCATGCCATAACCATTCGTGATGCAAAGCTTTATAATTTTTGGATTAGTATCAAAATATTTCCCGAATATTTTGCTTTTGATGCCGACCATGGCATTGTCCGATCCGTGTCCGTGTCCGATTCGTGGCCATGGCCGACTAGGACGCCACGGATGAGCCTCTAAGGTATTGATGGCAACATTCCACTTGCACTCCTGGATTCAATTTTTTTGCCCAATACACTCATATACCGACGTGGGAGTGCAAGCAGAGTGGGGTGGGATTCTTCCACAGATTGGTCATCCAACCCCCTTCCCTGGAAATCGTCTCAAGGAGTTTGATATAACCACATGCTACGAAATGAGATGCCCATAGGGCCCAATCCCCCTATGCCAACTTTTCATCAATAGATATGAAATGATGTTTTGGGGTTTTGGGGGGTTTTTGGTCAAGATTCATCCCCACCCCAAGGGTTTGGGTTAGAAAAGGGACCATCAGAGGGCCCGTGACACTTGAATGTTTGTCTCTATATTTCCCCTCTTAGTCTGGCCCCTTTTTGTAAATTTTTGAGGGTTGAAAGAAGGGTTGCAAAGGGGGGGGGACGAATCGGAGCGAAGGGGGAAAATCTCAGTGGATCGTGGAGAAGGCCACTTCCCATTACAATCCCCCGTCGGTTTTAAGTGTTCCCCGGTTTTATTCACTGTTCGGGGGGAAATCATAATTAAAGGGGGGCCCCGGAAAATCTTCCGAAAGGGGTTTGGGCCCAAACCGACACGTGCCTTTGGGGGGGGAAAGGGCCCCTACTGCTGGTCGGCAATCGGGCAGCGAAGAGGGTGGGGTGCCACCCCGGATTTGACTTAGGGGGCGTTCAGTCATAATCCAGGACGGTAGCTTCGCCCCACTGGCTTTTAAACCCAACCCGGGGGTGCCCAATTGTGCGAATCAACGGTTCCTCTCGTACTGGGTTTGGGATTACTGTCGCGACGGGGTCTCAGTGGGGTTTAAAACTAACCTGTCTCCGAGGTTTCAAAACCCCAGCCCCGTTCCCTATTGGGGGGGTGAAAAAAATCCAACATTTGGTGAATTTGCTTAAACAATGATAGGAAGACCCGAATCGAAGGATCAAAAAGAAACGTCGTATGAACGCTTGGCTGCCACAAGCCAGTTACCCCTTTTTGGTAACTTTTTGAACCTTTTAGCTTAAAATTTCCCGAAGGTCAAAAGGATCATAGGCCAGGTTTCCGGTTCGTATTGTACTGGAAATCAAAATTTCAAACGAGTTTTTTTCCCCTTTTTTTCCCACACGAGATTTTGTTCTCTTTTGGAGTCATCTTAGGACCCCTGCGTTATTTTTAACAGATGTGCCCCCCCACCCAAAACCCCCCACCTGAAAATTTTTTCCCCCCGGATCGGCCCCCCGAACGGCCTTTGGCCCAAAAGGGAGGGGCAGTCCCCCGCCCCCGTTAAGGAATAAGAAAAAATAACGTTAAAATTAGGGGGTATTTAAATTTTTGCCGGGGCTCCCACTTATAAAACCCCTCTCAAGTAATTTCACAAAGTCGGACTAGAGTCAAGCTCAAAGGGTCTTTTTTCCCCCGTGTTTTTCCCAAGCCCGTTCCCCTTTGGGGTTTTGGTTTTTTTTGGGGTAGTAGACCGGGGGAAATGGGAATCTGTTAATCCCTTCATGGGTCAAATTAGATGACGAGGCAATTTTGGGTACCCTTTAAAAGAGTAAAAGTTATCCCGCCCTTTTCCCCCGCTTGGTTGAATTTCTTACTTTGGGCATTCAGGCACTGGGCAGAAATCCCCCACATCACATCCACATCAAGTCACAACCACAACCAAAAATCACAACATACACATTCATATTTCTAGGTGAGTTTTGGGCCCAAAGTTATCCACACCCCACCGCCGGCCATCACACAACCAAAAAGGGACGCTTTCCCTAGGATCCTTCCACGGAGCAATCCGACGCATCCCAGGGATCCTTCCCGAGAACACAACCATCCTTTCCCCAAAGGGATTCACCCCATAATCCCCAAAAACCATGTATTTCGGGTGGGGAGTGGGCCCCTTTCAGTTCACTTTGACATTAAAAACCCAAACCCACAAACCCAACTCATCACACTCATTCTCAAAGGGCAAAATTTCACATCCCCCATTTCATACACATCACTTCCAAAAAACCCCTGGTTCCACGCTCCACCACCCACAAACCCCTTTTAAACAACCAAAAGGGGAACCCGGGCTAGCTCCCCGGGCCCCCCACCTCAAGTACAGGGGAGGCCAGTCATGAGCCCTAGGGTCACCCACCTGTTCCTCTTTTTTCCAGAGCGCCCCCCACTTTGGGCGGGGGAAACTCTCCGCCCCACAACCCAATTCATATATCAACACCCCACCTTCCCCCCACCATCCAATTCCTCATTAAAATCAATCCTTTACTTAATTCACTTCAGTTCACCCCAAACCCAAAAACCATTCAATCAACACAAAAATCAATCACGGCAAAAACAATACAATCAGGCACATTCACAAACAGTTTACCCCTTTTACCTCATAATTTCATGCATAACCTGTTTTTCAAGCCCAAATTTGAAATCCCACCGCCAAACTACTTACACAACGCTAGGCCCCACCTGAATTAAAGACGGGGCTCTAATCGTTTTTCTAGTTCCCCAAAACTCGAACCCAACCCCCAAAACTCGTACTCAAACCCTTCCTTACTGCTCAGACCTACACCCAGAAACCCAAAATCGAGGTTAGCGATCTCTTCTCCTGTCGCTACAATCCAAAAACAAACGGAACTAAATTCCGCCCTCTAACCCCGGAATCACCCTTCGAAGGTTGTTTAATTGGGTTCGTCAAGGGTTTTCGGGAGGAAAAAAGGAAGACGAAATACGGTTACTGTCAATTTCCGCCTTTTATCAAAAAAAGTCGCCTCTTCAAAATGTCGCCGGCGCCTTACCCCAAAGGCGCACATTTTAAATATTCTGCCGAAAGTTTGTGATTTAATTGAAAAGTCGCCTGACACTTCCAAATGTGCCCTCGCACATTGGGGCCCAAAGACCCTTTTTGGTACTGTTCACGTTCCCCCCCCTTTTGCAACTTCGCCCCGGCACACCCCCAAAACGCCCCAACCCTAAAGAACCCCTTAAGTACCTTTTTCCCGGCACCAGTCACCCAATTTGAGTTCAACCCGTTCGGTTGGCGGGGATGTTACAAGTCTCCACAACTTAAAGGGTTTTCGCCCCGAAATCATCCCAACTCATCCTAGCAATATACCCAACAACCCTAAACCTTCTTGGAACCAACACCCCCAAAAGAACCACAAAAAACATCAAGGGAAAATAATACCTATTCATCCCTTCCACAACCCCGGGTCCGCCGCCTCATACTCTCCCGTCCCCCCAATGCCGCCCCTCGCTCCCCAGGGTTCCCCCCCTACCCCCTTACTGCGAATTTTCTTATTCCTCAAACCCAACTTGCCTATCCCACCCCGCGACTGGCTTCTCCTCATAAGTAAGTCTTCTCAACTCCACCCCCCCCGGCAAATTTACATGAAAGGGCCCCCTGATCCCCGCCAACACGCTCACATGGGAACACATTGTGTACCTTTCCAACTCCCTCGCAAGGCCAACACTAAGCCACCGCCCCGACTTAGCAGGATCTCATAGGACCGATGTCCCGGGGCCCAATTTCCCCCTTTCTACCAAAACGCATCACCCTTCCACTGACACCTTCAAAAATACCTTCCCCCCAAAAATTGAAATCAGCTCTCTAGCACGACCGCGGCAAAAACCCTTTTTGCCTATCTTGAGCCGCTCTCAACTCTCCTTGATAACCTTAACCCGTCGCCGCTCTTGCACAACTTGGGGACCCACAACCCCTCGCCCCTTTCCCTCATCCCAACACAAGGCGCCTCACTTCCTCCCAACAAGGCCCAAAAGGAGCGACTTCAAACTCTAGGGTACGAGTTTTTATAGGCAACTAAATCAAAGGTAAAATTCAGTCCGGGGGTTTGAAACCCCATGCACAGCTTCTCAACAACCCTAAAAAGGGGGATCTTTCCTCCGATTGCCCCCCCGTCTGGGGTGTACCCTCGAACTTGAGCTTATTCCCAAGTGATCGCCCCCCCCCAAAAATGGGACTGAAACTGGGATCCCGTCGGAGACATGGATTGGGGAAACCCCCAGCCCCTTTACCACCTCTTCATTAAATTTTTCCCACCCTCCACCTAGGCTTAACCAAATGGGTATGAAATGGCCAACTTTCGCAACGTCACTATTACCCACACGGCTTTTTTTTCCCCCTCTCTAGCGGGAAAACCGAAACAAAGTCCATGGGATGTCCGCAAATTCCACTCCGGAATGGGTGGGGACGAAGTAACCCACCCGGGGCTCTAGCTCCGTTTAGCTTTTTGAAAAACCCAAACAATCGCCACAAAAAGAGCCCATCCTTTCTTCCCCCGGGCCCCCCAAAAAATTTAACTTCGGGGTCTTTGTACATCTTTGTCACCCGGATGCATGCATAAACATCGAAAAAATGAGCCCCCCCTCCAAATCCCCTCCTCAATTCCCTATTTTCGGTACGCACACTCGACCCTTGCATTTCAACAACCCCAACTACCTCAAACCATTACCCAAACCCTTTCTCAACCCCCCTCGAATCCACCAAGTAGCATCTTTGGCTGCTCCCACCAATCCTATCATTCACATGGGCCCTAATGTTGAGCTTGGCAAGCAAATTTCCCACACTCAAACGCACCTACCCTTAAAGTTAAGATCCACCAACTCCTTCCGACAAAAAGCCCGAAACCACATTGCTTACCGGGATGGTAGTCATGTACACATAACCCTTAAAGAGCCCACCCAACGCCGTTGCCTCCATTCAGCTCCTTTTGATCCATAAGGTTTTAAAGACTTTTGTGACGCCCCATGATCTTAAACTCTCACCATACAAAAAACCCTCCCAATTTAAAGGGCGAACACCCCCGAGCTAACTCCAAAATCAGGGTTGGGGTATTCACCTCATGCACCCAAGTTGTCGGGAGCTAAGCGACCCCTTCCCATTCTCATCAACACAGCCCAACCCTTGAAAAGCCCCATCACAAACACCACATACTCTCCACCTTCTACGGCAAGGTCAAAAGGGGAGCAAAGTCAACTTCTTTTCAACCCCTAAAGCTCCTCTGCACCCCTTTCACCTCTACCCTTTACTCCTTCCTCAAAAACTTATGAAGGAGACGCATGAGAGAACCCCCCACAACCTTTGGTAGTAACCCGCAACCCCAAAAACCCTCATTTTTCGACCCCTCCTTTGGGGGGGACCATTAACCCCCGCTTTAATCTTCTTTGGGGCAACCTCCACGCCTCTCTTAGAAACCACATGCCCAAGAAACAAAACTTCCTCCAACCAAAAGGCACACTTGAAACTTGGGAAAAAGTTGCCCCTCAACCCATGAAAAACAATCCTCAAGTCTCCTCATGCTCCTTCTAGTCTTTGATAAAAGAGGATATCATCATAACATACAGAACTTACCAAAAATTCTGGAAGACCTGTTCATGAGGCCATGAACGCGGCGGGGGCATTGGGAGCCAAACGGCATTACCAGAAACTCATAGTGTCCATAGCGGGTCCCCAAAGGTTCATTGGCACCCCACCTTCCTCCACCTTCAACTGGTGATAACCCGACTCAAGTCTATCTTCAAACACTTCAGCCCCTTGCATTGGTCGAAGAGATCGTCATCCTTGAAGTGGGTAACGATCTTTATCGTCGCCCGTTCCCAACCCGCCTATAGTCAATAAACCTCCGCATCGACCCCCCCTTCTTTTTCACAAAAAACACCGGGGCCCCCCACGGGCACCTTGGGCGATGAAAACCCCCTTTCCAGGGGCCCTGCAATTGCTCCTTCAACTCCTTTAACTCCGCCTGCCATCGAAAAGGGGGAATAGAGATTGGAGCAGTTCCAGAACCAGCCCCTATATTTAACCCACCTCACGTGATCGTGCTCCGGGGAGTTCCTCAAACACATCCCAAACTCCCCCCTACCGGTACCTTCTCCAAACCTCATTCCGCTCAAATGACACTTTCCCAATAAAGCCTCACACCCTTCTTGATCAGGAGAAGCTTGCATTTCGAAATTACTCCCAAGGTGCGGACTCCCTCTTCCTACACCCTTGAACACCACCTGGGCCACACCTCCCCCCGAACAACACCTCCTTTTTCGACATCAGCAAGGGCCCCCTGCCTGCCAACCAATCCATGCCGAGAATTAAATCGAATTCTTGAAAAGGGAAAACCCAAACCCAAAACAGCCAAGAACCTCAACCCCCCACAGCACTCTACAAACCCCCTACAACTTTTATCCACCCAAACAGAAGCCCCAAGGATTTTGACGCCCCAACTAACACCCAAAATACTAGCTACACACCCCAAAAACTCAAACTTTTTTCAATACAAAGAAGGGTTTTACCCCGAATCAAACAAAGCGTAAACGGAAAAAATCTAAAATGGGGGATCATAAAACCGCCCACTCTTCGCATTCTCTGCCGCACCCCTTGGTAAAAGCAAAACCCCTCTCCCCCCCCACTCCAACAGGTGGGCATTACTCCCGTTTCCCACCCCACTCGCACCCCCCCCCCCATCTGCCTCCAAACCGCTTCCCTGCCCTAATGGAGCCCTAGGCCCCCCCCCGATCCCCAAGGGCTGGGCAGCACTCCTCCTCGGCAGAGTTACCCTATGACCCGGGGGCCCCCAAGTGACAGTCAGGGCGGCCTCAGAAATGCTTCCCCAAAAATGGCTTTTTTGCAAATCCACACACGGAAATCCGATCTCCCTTCCCCCAACCGGCCCCCCTCGGGATCACTCCTATGACCGGGGGGCCACAAGTAAACAACCAAACCCCCCGCGGCAGACCCGCACCTCGGCGGGGAAAGGGGCGGGCCCTCTTTGCCGGGTGGCTATGAGTAAACCCAGGGGGAAAACTGAGCACGCCTTCCCCCTTCTTCTCCTTTTTCCCTTTTCTCCCCCCCTTTCCCTTTCCCAAAACCGCCCCTTAGCCCCAACTCCCCCTTCACGGTGGTGACCCCTCCTGAATCTCCCCCCTCTCAACCCTTCTTGAACGGAAACTTCCCCTCCCCCTTCCCCCATAACCCCTTGAGAGGGTGAAACCTATAATATGCAGAACGCTTCTCCCCTTCTCCAAAAACCCGAACTCCTTGGTTTTTTCCCCCCCAATCCCGGGGAAAACGTCACGAAAAAACCCCAAAACTCTCCAACCCACTCGCGGAAAACCGCCCCTCGGGAAACTTTCCACCATTTTTAAAAAATC
>JAVBHU010000505.1:0-2500 GCA_034768395.1 Linum lewisii | reverse complement strand
TAGGGCAAAAATTTTAATGATGCTCCCGGGACGAAGGCCCTTTCGATCCGTCAGTTATCATGAATCATCAAAACAACGGGGAAGCCGGTTTACCTTTATCTAATAATGCGCCCCTTCCAAAAAAGGGGTTTGTTCACTATTAGTTAGAAATTTTCGGGTTTCCGGTAGCAGGGACCCTCAAAAAAACTATAACTATTTAATGACCATTCGCGTTTCCAGTCTGAATTTGTTCATACTCACACATGCATGGCTTAATCTTGAGACAAGCATATGACTACTGGCAGGATCAACCAGGTAGCATTCCCTAAATTCGACGCATCTCCTGGGCCCGGGAGCCGAAGCACCAAAGATAAGGAAGATGCATTTCATAATAAATGAATCGAAGGGTGGGCCCAACCATTGAGGATGTAAGCACCCATGGCCACATCACTTCCAGCATCCGGAGCACAAGCGAAAACCCACTAGGTCCATGAACGAAACCGAGGGTGAAAAGACTGGAACTAGTGGGCCACCACGATGTCCACCAAGCACCCAAGGGAGCACAAGGTAAACGGGTCTTGAAACATGATAATTCCCTTCTTGGGTTGGCAACACAGGAACTCGTTCTCCCCCATCGGGTCAGGGAAGAGGCAATGAAGGGGAGATGTGAGCCCACGGTTCATGCTCAAAGCACGGACCCGTCCTCCCAAACAACTCAAAAACCACTCATGTGCATCACGTACAACGTATGACAGCCAGCATCCGATGACCCGCCAAGAGCTTAGACTTTTGCAAAGCCCACCAAACAAGTTCACCAAACGTGACCATCAACGCACCGCTTAACACGAAAGAGAAAACAGAAGAACCGGACAAAGATCGAACGGGACGTACACCCAGGCCACCCGAGATACTACCAACACGCCGCAACGGCAACCACCGGAGACCGACAATAACCATCGGGGAGCCAAATGCAACGGTCTACCATGCGGAAACTCAGTGGAGGCCAGCGGAAGGGCCCGGAAACACGAAAATTAGACCCACTAAACCTTGAAAAGGCCGACTGACCACCGAATGCCGACCGCCGGCGACCAGCCGCCGGCGACCGACGGCCGCCGCCGAGGCCCACCCACCTTGCCCCTGGGGTGCCCTGCGGATAACCAAGCAGTGTCAGGGACAGTGGCCAGGGTCAAGGCACGGTCGGCCACCCAGGGGGGTCGCACCACCCCCCTATAGAGCAAATAGCAATTTTCCTCTCTCCCACGGGTAGACATCAATATAGCCGAGGAGTCACACCCCCATAAAATCTTCATTTTTAAAGGGGTTTTGATCTGAAATTTTGCAGAGATGTTAAGCATACCATAACCATTCATGATACAAAGTTTCATAATTTTTGGATTAGTATTAAATATTTCTCGAATATTTTTCTTTTGCTGCTGCACACCCGGATGCAGGGCGAGAGCACCGGACACAGCCCGGATGCAGGGCCGAGAGCACCGGACACAGCCCCCGGGTGCAGGGCCGAGATCCCCGGTTCCAAACCCGGATGCAGGGCCCAGAGACCCGGGCCAGCCCCGGGGTGCACGGCCGAGAGCCCGGCCCTGCCCCTGCAAAATTATGCCGGGCCGAGTCACGAAGCCAAGGCCCCGAACCAGCCCCGGATGCCAGGCCGGGGCCACCAAGCCAAGGGCCCCGGACACAGCCCCGGAATGCAGGGCCGAGATCCCCGGTCCAACCCCGGATGCAATGCCCAGGGCCCCGAGGCATCCCCGATGCAGGGCCGAGAGACCCGGGCCACCCTGAGCGGGCCGAGAGACCTGGGCCAGCCCCCGATGCCGGGCCAAGAGCCCCGGGCCCCGCCCTGATGCCGGGCCGATCCACAAGCCAAGGGCTCCCGGGTCAGCACCGGATGCCAGGCCGAGCCACCAAGCCAAGGGCCTCGGACACAGCCCCGGATGCAGGCCCAAAAGACCCGGGGCTGCCCCCGGGTGCCGGGCCGAGATCCCGGATGCCCAGCCCAGTCACGAAGCAAGGGCCCGGATGCCGGGGGCCCCGCTACCGAGCCAAGGACCCCGATGTACGGCCAAGGCCACAGAGCCGAGAGACCGAAGAGCCCCGGATGAGGGCCGAGTTAACCCAGCAAAGGACCCCGGACCAGCCCGGATGCCGGGCAGAGTCACAGAGCCGAGAGCAGGGGTGCATGACACCTTGTCAACACCTTGTCAAACCACTTGTCTAACACACTGTCAAACACACTGTCACACTGACACTCTGCTAACACACTGCTAACACAAAAAACCCCATACAAACGCCTATCACACCCACACACGCCCCCCGGCCCGCCCCGGCCCCCCGCGCGCGCGCAGCGCGGTGTGTGTGGTTTATTGAAACTGGGCCCCCGGACGGTTTAGCACGGGCACGGATATGGGCATGGTCGGCAACGGCGGGGACCTACATCAGCTTCGGGCACCCCTAAATAACCCACTGAACGCTGAAAAAAACCGACCCATCCCGAATCCGGCGG
>JAVBHU010000504.1:5000-20560 GCA_034768395.1 Linum lewisii | reverse complement strand
CCCGGGGGGTTTTTTTTTATTCCCCCATCCAACTTGCGCCCCCGGCGGCGGGAACACCCGTATTTTAAAGCATATCAATAAGGGGGGAAAAGAAATTACTGGTTTCCCTTTTGTAACGGCGAGGGGAAACCGGGAAGAGCCCAGTTGAGAATCGGATCCCTTGGGCGTTTGAAGTAGTTGGAGAAGGCCCTCAGCGGCGGACCGGGCCCAAAGTCCCCGGGAAAAGGGGGCCCGCCGGAGAGGTGGAGCCCGTGTGCCGGCCCCTGTCGCCCCACGAGGCGTGTCTCGAGTCGGGTTTGTTTGGGAATGCAGCCCTAATCGGGCGGTAAATTCCGTCCCAAGGCAATACGGGGGTGAGAGACGTAGCAACAAGTACCGCGGGGGAAAAGTGAAAAGGACTTTGAAAAGAGAGTCAAAAGTGCTTAAAAATTGTCGGGGGGGAAAAGCGGAGGGGGCCCCGGCATGCGCCCCCGGTCGGATGCGGAATGGGAATCCCGGTTTTCCGTGATGGGGCTCGGGGTGCGGACCGACGGGGATTGTGGTGCGGCCCAACCCCCGGGCCTTTGAAACGCTCGGGAGACCCGCCGCCGCGTTGGGACTGCAGCGCGCGCCGCCCGGCGTGTCACGCCCCGGGCGTTTTTTCGGGGTGGGCCCTGCGGGCTCCCCTTTCGGCCCGTCTTGAAACACGGCCCAAGGGTCTGACATGTGTGCGAGTAAACGGGCGAGAAAACCCGAAGGCGAAAGGGAAGCTGACGGGGGGAACCCTCGGGGTTGCACCGCCCGAACCTTGATCTTCTGAGAAGGGTTGAGTGCGAGCTCCCGGGGGGGCCCCCAAAAGGGGAAAAACTATGCCTGGGGGCGAAGCCAGGGGAAATTTTTGGTGGGGGCCCCCAGCGATACTGATTTAAAAATCGTTCGTTCCCTTTGGGTATGGGGGCGAAAGATAATCGAAGTTTAGTAGCGGGTTTCCCCCCCGAATTTTCCCCCAGGTAGCTGGGCTCAAAACCGAGTTCTATGGGGTTTAAAAAACCAATGTTTTGGGGGATGGGGGGTGCAATGCCTGCCCCCTTCTAAAAAAATTTAAAAAGGTAGGAGGGGGGGGTGCTTCGAGGGAGCCGCCCATGGAATCGAGGCCCCAAAGGGGGGCCCTTTTTGGTAAGAAAGAACGGCGAGGGCGGGATGAAGGGAAAAGGGGGGGGTTTTCGGTCCCCCAAATGCGCGCAAACCCCGGGAAAACCCAAAGGGGTTTTGGGTTTCGATTAAGACACCCAGGACGGGGCCCGGGAAAGGGGTGGGAAACCCCCTAAGGAGTTTTAAAAAAACTACCTGCCAATCAACTACCCCCCAAAAAAGGATGGCGCTTAAGCGCGCGACCCCCCCCCGGGCCCCCTCAGGGAAAAAGGGCCCCGGCCCCCCTGGTGGGGGGGGGGCGGGGGTCGCTGCAAAACCCAGGGCGCGACCCCCGGGGGGAGGGTGTGGGTTTTGCAAAATCTTGGTGGTGTAGAAAAATTTTTAAATGAAAAATTTTAAGGGCCGAAGGGGGGAAAAGGGTTTTCCCGTGAAGGGGAATTGACAGGGGTCGATCCAAAGGGCGGGGGGAAAAACCGGGTCTGATCCCGGGGCCCGCGCGGGGCGAGCATCAAAAGGGAAAAAGGGTTTAAATTTTTTCCCGAACCGGGACCGGCGGTGAGGGGGAATTTTGGGGGGCCCGGGGGACGTCGGGGGGGGGCCGGGGGGGAAAAGTTATCTTTTTTTTTAAAGGGGCCCCCCCCCCCCGGAAACGACTCATTTGGAGGTGGGTCCAGGGCCCGGGGGGGGAGCACCGCAGTCGCGCGGTGCCCCGGTCCCCCCCGGGGGCCCCCATAAAAATGGGGGAAGGAGAGTGCCACCCCGGGCCCGGTTTTACTAAAAACCCCGCATCAGGTTCCAAGGTAAACCCCCCCTTGGTCGAGGGAAAAAATGTAGGCAAGGGAAGTCGGAAAAAAAGGATCCTAACCTGGGGAAAAAGGGGTTGGCTCTGAGGGCTGGGCCCCCCGGGGGGGCCAGCCCCGAACCCGCGGCTGGGGAAAGGACTGCTCCGAGTGCTCACGCGGCAAAGAGGGGTTTCGCCCCCCGGGGGGCCGGGGGGGGGGGCGGGGGAAGGGCCTCTTGCGGGGGCCTTCCCCGGGCTCGAACAGCCAGCTCGAATGGAAAGGACAAGGGGAATCGATTTTTAAAATTTAAAAAAAAGCTTTTCGATGGTCCTTGCGGATGTCACGAAAATTTTTTGATTTCCCCCCCGTGCTCTGAATGTCAAATTTGAAGAAATTCCCCCCCAAACGGGGGGGAAAAGGCGGGAGTAATATGACTTTTAAAAGCCAAATGCCTGTCATCAAAATTTTGACGCGCTGAATGGTTAAAAAGATTCCCCCTGCCCCCGTCCCCTATCCGCAAAACCCCACCCCAAAGGGGAAAAGGGGCCCCCTTTGGGGAAATCAGGGGGGGGAAAGAAGACCTGTGAGCTTGACTCTATCCGACTTTGTGAAAAGACTTGAGAGGTGTGTATAAGTGGGAGTGGGGAAAAATTGAAATACCACTATTTTTAAACGTTTTTTTTTTACTTATTCGTGAATGGAGGCGGGGCACTGCCCCTCCCTTTTTTGGGGGAAAGGCGTTCGGGGGGCCCATCCCGGGGGGAAGCTTGTCAGGGGGGGGGGTTTGGGGGGCGGGGCCTTGTTTTTAAAAAAAAAGCAGGTTTTCCCAAGTGAGTCAACGAGAACAGAAATCTCGTGTGGAAAAAAAGGGTAAAAGCTCGTTTGATTTTGATTTTTCCCGTAAAAAATACGAACCGTGGGGGAAAAGGGGGCCCCCTCGACCCCCTTTGCCCGGGAAATTTTTTTAAGCTGAGGTGTCAGAAAAGTTACCCCCAGGGATAACTGGCTTGTGGCACCCCCAAAGGGTTTAAAAGGGCGTTGCTTTTTATCCTTCGTTTTGGCTTTCCCATATTGTGAAGCAGAATTCCCAAGTGTTGGATTGTTTTACCCCCCAAAGGGGGGGGGAGCTGGGTTTTGACCGTGTGAGAAGGTTAGTTTTACCCCACTGATGGAAAGCGTCCCCGACAGTAATCCAACCTAGTAGAGGGGAACTTTGTTTCGCACAATTGGTCTCGCCCTTGGTTGAAAAGCAGTGGGCGAAGTACCGTGCGTTGGATTATGACTAAACCCCCTTAAGTCAGAACCCGGGGGGGGGGGCCCCGACGCCTGGGTTCGCTCCCGTTGCCGACCAGCGTAGGGGCCATGGGCCCCCCCAAAAGGCAGTGTGTTGGGGCCCAAGCCCGGCAGGGGGAAAGGGGTTTTTGTGGGGGCCCCTTTTTAAATTTTATGTTTTCCCCACCGGAAAGTGAAAAAAATTTCCTTTTTTTGCAGACGATTTAAAAATACGCGACGGGGTATTTTTAAGGGTTGCAGGGGGGCCCTCCCCAAACCCCCATTTGGTTTTCGCCCATGTCCCCCCGATTGCCCCCCCCCCTTTTGGGCAACCCTTTTTAAACTCCTAAAAAAATTTAAAAAAGGGGGTCCGGGATAAAGGGGTTAACATGGGGGAGTAAAAATTTTAAAAAAGTGTGGGGGCCGTCTGTTTGGTCCCTTACGAAAAAACCCCTTGGGGGTGTATAAATCTTGCCCAACGCCCCCCCGAAAACAGTCATTGCATATCTATTGATGAAAAGTTGGCATGGGGGGGGGATTCCCCCTTTATGGTCACTCATTTTTTGGCAGTGGTTATTCAAACTCCTTGGATTTTTTTTCCAGGGAAGGGGGTTGGTAAAAATTTGGGGGGAAAATCCCACCCATTTTTTTTGCCTACGTCGGTATATGATTTGTATTGGGAAAAAAAATTAAATCGGAGAAAAAGGGGAATTTTTCCCTTTCAATACCTTAGAGGTCATCCGTGGGCCCTTTAGTGGGCCCGGGGGCCCCACGAATGGGACACGGACACGGTTTGGGGGACAATGCCTGGTCGGCATAAAAAAGAAAAAATATTGGGGAAAAAAATTTTATACTAACCCAAAAAAAATTTAAAAAAACTTTGCACCCCAAAGGGTTTTGGCATGTTTAAAAATTCGGGTGTTGGGGGGGTCTCGGTTTTGTGGTCGGCCCTGATGGGGGGTGGCCCGGGGCCCCCCTCTGGGCCCTTGCTCCGGAGGGGCCCGGGGGGGTCTCGGCCCGATCCGGGTCTGGGTCAGGATCGGGGCCCCTGCATCCGGGGATGCCCGGGGGGCCCGGGCCCCCCAAAAGGGGTGGCTCGGGCTTTTCGGCCCGCTCCGGGGGGGGCCCGGGGGGTTTCGGCCCTAAACCCGGGGGGCCGGGGGCCCCGGGGGGGCTCTGGCCCCCGCATCCGGGGCTGGCCGGGGGCTCTCGGCCCTGCATGGGGCGGGCCCCGGGGGCTCTGGGCCCCTGACCCGGGGGGTGGCCCGGGGGTTTGGGCCCCCTGCTCCGGGTCGGGCCGGCCCCCCCGGGGCCCCCCTGCTCCGGGGGGCCCGCATCAAAAAAAAAAAAATTGGGAAATTTTTTAATACTAAAAAAAAAATTATGAAACTTTTTTTTACCATAAATGGTTAGGGAAATGCTTTAACATCCTGAAAAAATTTGAAAAAAACCCCTTTAAAAAAAAAAGTTTTTTGGGGGGGGGGGTGTGACCCTCGGAAAATTGATGTCAAACCCGGGGGAGGGGGGAAAAAAGTTGCTATTTGCTTATAGGGGGGTGGTGCCGACCCCCTCGGGGGCCCCGGACCGTAAACCCGTGAGCGGGGGGGGCCCCCGCCGGGGCCCCCCAGGGGGAAAAAGGAGGGGGGGCCCCGGGCCTTGGTCGCCCCCGGCATCGCCGGGGTCGGATTCGGGGTCAGCGGCTTTTTTCATGGTTAGGGGTCTTTTGTCTATGGGGGGGGGGTTTCCCGCCCCCCTCGGGGGGCCGACCGTGAACGTGAGGGGGGCCCCACCCCCCGGGGGGGAAACCCGGGGGGGGAAAGGGATTGGGGGGACCCCCGGGCCCGGGGGGGCGGTGGTCGCCGCCGGCATTGGTGATCGGTGGGTTTTTTTCAGCGTTCAGTGGGTTATTATAGGGGCCCCCGAAGCTGATAGTAGGCTCCGACGTTGCCGACCATGACCATATCCGGGGGGCCCCTGCTCCCCCCTCCGGGGCCCCTGCTTCAATAAACCAAAAACACCCCGGCCCCCGCGCGCGCGGGCGCGGGCGGGGGGCCCCCGGGGTGGGGTGTGATTTTCGTTTTGATGGGGGTGTGTTAGGGGGGTTGTGGGGTTTTTTGCGGTGTCAGTGTGCAGTGTTTTTGGGCAGTGTGTTGACAAGGGGGTTTGAAAAAGGTTTTTTAAAAAGGGTGTCAGACCCCTGCTCTCGGTCTGTGATGGGCCCCCGGAAAAGGGGCTGTGTCCGGGGCCCCTTTTTCGGTAATCGGCCCCGGGACCCCGGGGGTCTTGGGTCTTCGGGTTTTGTGGCTTGGCCCTACATCCGGGGCCTTGGCTGGGGAGTGGGGGCCCCGGGACCCGGGGGCCCCTTGGGGGGTTTGTGACTGGGGGTGGGGACCCGGGGGCTCTGGGCCCCCCTGGGGGGAGGCCGGGTCTCTGGGGCCCCGCACCGGGGCTGGTTTTTCCCCGGGGGCCCTTTGGTTGGTGGCTGGCCTGGCAAACCCCGGGGCTGATCCGGAAAACCCCTTTGGGTTGTGACTCGGCCCGGCATGGGGGGGCAGGGCCCGGGGTTTGGCCCCGGGATAGGGGTGGCCCAGGTCTCTGGGCCCCGGGGATAGGGGCTTTGGGCCCCGGGGGCTCCGGCCCGCTGGGGGGGTTTCCTGGGGGGGCCCCGGCCCTTGCACCCCGGGGGTTTGGCCCGGGGGGGGTCTGGGCCCCCGCATCCGGGGGGTTTTTTTGCCGGGGGGGCCCCTTTGGTTTTTGGCTCGGCCGGGGATCCGGGGCTGGTTGGGGGGCCCCCGGTTCGTGACTCGCCGGCATAAGTTGCGGGGGGGGGGGCCCGGGGGGTCTCGGCCGGAACCCCGGGGTGGCCCGGGTCTCTGGCCCTGCACCCCGGGGGGTTTTTCCCCGGGTTTTCGGGGCCCCGACCGGGGCTGTTTTTCGGTGCTCCGGCCTGCATTCCCGGGGTGTGTCCCGGTTTTTGGGGGCCCGGGATCGGGGTGTGCAGCAGCAAAAGGGAAAAAAATTTTTGAGAAATATTTAAATTTTTTAAAAAAAAAAAAATTATGAAACTTTGTATAAAGAATGGTTATGGTATGCTTAACTCTCTGCAAAATTTCAGGGTCAAAACTCCTTAAATGAAGTTTTTTTGGGGGGGGGGGTGACCCCGGCTATATTGAATTTTCTCCCGTGGGAGAGGGGAAAAAATTGCTATTTGCCTATAGGGGGGGGGGGGTTGACCCCCCTCGGGGCCGCCCTTTGGTTGGGGCCCCGGGCCCCACTGTCCTGAGCTTTTTGGGGTTTTCCCGAGGGCACCCCAGGGGGCAAGGTGGGGGGGCCCGTGGGGCCGGGGGGGCCGTCGGTCGCCGGCGGTGGTCCCCCGGGCCGGGGGGGCATTCGGTGGTCAGTCGGCCTTTTCAAGGTTTGGGGTTTTTTAATTTGTCGGTGTTTCCGGCCTTCGCGGGGCCCCCCCACTGAGTCTTCGCTTTGGTAGACCGTTGCAGTTTGGCCCCCCGGGATGGTTTTTGTCGGTCCCCCTGGTTGCCGTTGCGGCGTTTTTGGGATTTAATCTCGGGTGGCCTGGGTGTACCCCCCCTTCGTCTTTGTCCGGTTCTTTGTTTTTCTTTCGTTTTTTAAACGGTGCGTTGAGGGGACTTTTGGGTGAACTTGTTTGGGGGGGTTTTTAACGTTTTTAAATCATTGGGGGGTTCATGGATGGGGGGTTTTTCCCAAAGTTTTTCGTGATGCACATGAGTGGTTTTGGGGTTTTTTGGGGGGGGCGGGCTCCTTTTTTTGGGGGATCAAACCCCTGGTCTCACTCTTCTTCTTTTGCCTCCTTCCTGCCCCGGGGGGAGAAGGGTTTTCCCGTGTTCCCAAAACCCCAAAAAGGGGAATTATCATGTTGAAAAACCGTTTCCCCTTTTGCCCCCTTTTGGGGTGCTTGGTGGAATCGTGGTGGCCCCCTGTTCGTCTTCACCCTCGGTGCTTTTATGGCCCCAGTGTGTCGCTTGTGCTCTGGGGATGGGGGAAATGATGTGGCCATGGGTGCTTAATCCTAAAAGGTTGGCCCGCCTTCGATTTTTTTTATGACTGCATTTTCCCCTTTTCTTTGGTGCTTCGGCCCCCAGCCTAGGGAGATGCGTCGAATGAGGGAATGCTACCTGGTTGATCCTGCCAGTAGTCTTTGTTTTTTAAAAAAATTTTAAACCATGATGTGTGAGTAAAACCCAAATTTTGACTGTGAAACTGCGAAGGGGTCATTAAACCCTTTTATAGTTTTTGATGGTACTGTACTCGGAAAACCCCTAGAAAATTCTAGAGCTAATACGTGCAAAACCCCGATTTTGGAAGGGGGCATTTATTAGATAAAAGGAAAAGCGGGCTTTTGCCCGTTGTTTTGATGTTTTCTTTTAACTCGACGGATGGGGGGGGGCCCTTGGGGCCGGCGAGCATCTTTTAAAATTTTCCCCCCTATTTTTTCAAAGGTAGGTAAAAGGCCTACCTGGTGGTGACGGGTGACGGGTTTGGGGTTCGATTCCGGAGAGGGAGCTGAGAAACGGTAAAAACCCCAAGGGAAAAGGGCAGCAGGCGCGCAAATTACCCAATCTAAAGGGGGGAGGGTTAAAAATAAATAACAATACCGGGCTCATTGAGTCTGGTAATTGGAATGATACCCAAACTTTAAACCCCCTTTAAAGAGTACCTTGGGGGGCAAGTTGGGGCCCCGCAAACCGGGGGTAACCCCGGGCCCCCAAAGCGTTTTTAATTGTGCAGTTAAAAAGCTGTATTTTTCCCTTTTGGGGTTTGGGGCGGCCGGGTCCCCCTCAGGTGTCCCCCGGGCCCCTCTTTTTCCCCTTTTTGCCGGCGATCGCTCCCGGGCTTTTTGGGCCCGGGGGGCGTCCCTCGGCGCGGGTTATTTGAAGAAAAATTTGAGGGGGGTAAAAGGAAGCCTACGCTCTAAAAAAAATTAGATGGGTAACATAAAGGGGGTTTCGGGGGCCCCATTGGGGTTTTGGGGCCCTTTGGGGAAGGGGGAATGATTAAAGGGAAGTGGGGGGGATTTTGTTTTCATTTTCGAGGTGAAATTCTTGGAAAAAATGAAAGAAAAACAACTGCGAAGCTTTTCCCCAAAGGTGGGTTTTATTAATCAAGAAGGGAAATTGGGGGCTCGAAGGATAGTACGCCCCAGTCTAACCAAAAAACGATCCCCACCAAAGGGTCGGGGGGGTGTTGCTTTTTGGACTCGCCCCGGGGGCCCCTTTTTAGAAAAACAAAGTCTTTGGGTTCCGGGGGGGGGTGATGGTGAAAAAGGGGGGAAACTTAAAGGAATTTAAAGGAAGGGCACCCCAGGAGGGGGAGCCCGCGGGTTTTAAAATTTTGGGGGAACAGGGGAAACTTCCAGGTCCAGAATAGTAAGGAAAATTTTTAGACTGAGGTCTTTCTTGTTTATGGGTGGGGGGTGCTGGCCGTTTTTTTTTTGGGGGGGGATTTGTTGGGGTTAAATTTCCCTTTTAAAAAAAAGAGACCCCAGCCCGCTAACTTTCTAGGGGGGGGCACCCCGTGGCCAGCTTTTTAGAGGGACTTGGCCCCTTTTTTTCAGGAAAAATTTAGGCAAAAACGGTTGTGATGCCCTTAGATGTTTTTGGGGCCCCCCGCGCGCTACATGATGTATTCAACGAGTCTATAGCCTTGGGGCCCCCGGGGCGGGTAAACTTTGAAAAATTTTTTTTGTTTATGGGGAAAAATCTTTTTAAATTTTTGGCTTCAACGGGGGGAAATTTCCCGTAACGGATCATCAGCTCGCGTTGACTCGTCCTGCCTTTTTACACCGCCCGTCGCCCCCACGATTGAATGGTCGGGTTTTAAGTGTTCGGATCGCGGCGAGTGGTGGTTCGCCGCCGGGGGGACGCGCGAGAAGTTCACTGAACCTTTCATTTAGGGAAGGAAAAAAGGGGGAAAAAGGTTTCCGAGGTGAACCTGGGGAAAGGGTCTTTGGGCAAAACCTCCCCGGGGAGAATGACAGCAAAATTGTTGAAAATGCGGGGGGGGTGATTTTTTGGGGTCCCCCGGGGCCCCCACGCAAAGGGGGCCTCCCCTTTCTCGGGGGGGTTTGACCCCAAAAGTTATGCCCCCCCCAACAAAAAAAAAAAAACCCGGGGGAATGCCCCCAAGGGGAAACTACGAGTGACGCCCCCTCATGGCCCGGTCACGGTTTTGCAGGATGGGGCGACCCCCCCTTTTTTTAAAAATGTTTAATAAACTCTCGGCAACGGATATTCGGCTCTCCATCGTTTGAAAACCTAGAAAAATGCGATTTTGGGGAAAAATTGCAGAATCCGTAAAACCATGGGTTTTTTTAAACGCAAGTTCCCCCTGAAGCCTTTGGTTGAGGGCAGTGCCGGGGTCAAAACAAATTTCGCCCTCCCCCAAAAAAATTGGGAAGGTGCGGATTCTGGCTCCCGGGTGGCTGTAAGCCCCCTGGGGGGAGGGCCCCAAAATGAAAGTGGGGGGGCAAGAGACCCCGGTGAGGGGGGTTTTAAAAGGGACACTAGGGTTTCTTTTGTCGTGGTTTTGGCTCCTTGGCGACAAAATTTTGTGGACCAGGGGGGGCCTTTTATTTTTTTTTCCCCCATAAAACTTGCGACCCGGGGTCAGGCGGGGAACACCCGCGATTTAAAAAGCATATCAAAAAGCGGGGGAAAAAAAATTTTTACAGGTTTTCCCTTAGTAACGGCGGCAACCCGGGGAAGAGCCCAGCTTGAGAATCGGATGCTTCGGCGTTTGAATTGTAGTCGGGGAAAAGAAGCGCCCTCAGCGGCCCCCCGGGCCCCAAAATTCCCGGAAAGGGGCGGGGGGGGGGTTAGACCCCCGGGGGCCCGGGACCCTGTCGCCCCCGGGCGTGTTAGGGGTGGGGTTTTTTTGGGGGAATGCAGCCCTAATGGGGGGGTTAAATTTTTTTCCCAAAAGGCTAAATACGGGTGGGGAAACCGATGCGAAAAAGGGTACCGGAGGGAAAGATGAAAAGGACTTTAAAAAGAGGTCAAAGAGTGTTTGGGAAAATTGGGGGGGGGGAAGGGGGGGGGGGCCCCGGCGAGCCCCCGGGGGGGGAAAATCGGAAGGGGGGAGCCCCCCCGTGATCGGGGGGGGGTTGCCCCCCGACGCGGATTGTGGCTGGGGCCCCAAGGGGGGCCTTTGAAACGTCGGGGAGCCCCCGCCCCCGGATTGTGGACGCGCGGCGCCGCCCGGGGTGTACGCACCTGCGCGCTAGGGCGCGGCCTGCGGGCCCCCATTCGGCCCGCTTGAAACACCCCCAAAGGAGTCTGTGTTGGATAAAACGGGCAAAAAAAACCCCCTTAAGGCAAAAGGAAGCTGAGGGGGGAAAACCCTCGGGGTTGCCCCGCGCCCGACCTTGATTTTAAAAAAGGGTTCGAGTGGAGCATGCTGTGGGCCCCCCGAAAGGGGAAAAAACTCCCCCTGGGGGGGAAAAACCCGGGGAAAAACTCGGTTTGGGGGGCCCGAAAGCGATATGACGTGCAAATCGTTGGGGAAATTGGGGGTTGGGGGGGGAAAAAGGGGGAAAATCGAAGTCTTAGCTGGTTCCTCCGAATTTTCCCCCCGGGGTAGCTGGAGCTCAGACGGGGTTCTATGGGTAAAACCCCAAAGATTGGGGGGTCGGGGGGCAATCCCCCCGACCCCCTTTAAAATTTTAAAAAAGGTTTTGGCGGGGGGCTGCTTCGATGAGCCGCTCCAGGGAAAAAGAGGGCTAAAAAGGGGGCCCTTTTTGGTAGCAGAACGGGGGTGCGGGAAGAACCGGGGGAAACCGGGTTTTGGTCCCCCAACCGCGCGAAACCTAAAAACCCAAAAAAGGGTTTTTGGTGATTAAGACAGCGGAGGGGGCCTGGAAGTCGAAAAACCGCTAAGGGGTTTGTAAAACTCACCTGCCGAATCAATAGCCCAAAAAAGGATGGCGCTTAAACGCGCGACCCCCACCCGGCGTCGGGAAGGGGGCCCCCCCCGGGATGAGTAGGAGGGGGGGCGGGGGGGGCTAAAAAAACCCCCGGGCGGACCCCCGGGGGGGGGGGCTTTCGGTGGATCTTGGGGGTTTGTAGAAAAAATTCAAAATGAGAATTTTAAAGGGCCCAAAAAAGGGGGGAAAAAAGGTTTTCCCGGGGAAAAGGCACTGGGACATGGGTTAGTCGATCCTAGAGGGCGGGGGGGAAACCCGTTTGGGGTAGCGGCCCCCGGGGGCGAGCATCGAAGGGAATGGGGTTAAAATTTTCCCGAACCGGGCGCGGCGGCTGAGGGGGAACGTTAGGGAGTCCGGGGGGACGCGGCGGGGGGTCGGGAAGAGTTACTTTTTGTTTAACGGCCCCCCCCCCCCGGAAACGACTCGTCGGAGGTAGGGCCCCGCGGCCGGAAGAGCACCACGTCGCCGGTGCCCCGGGGGCCCCCCCGGGGCCCCCTGAAATCCGGAAGGAGGGGTGCCATCCGCGCCCCCGGGGTATATAACCGCCCCAAAGGGCTCCGGGGAAAAAGTTTGGTCGAAGGGGAAAAAAGTAGGAAAAGGGAAATGGGAAAAAAGGCCGAAAACCCCGGGGGGAAAAAAGGTTTTGGGTCTGAGGGGGGGGGCCCCCGGGGGGCCCAGTCCTGAAAAAAACCCCCCGGCGTCGGAGGAAAGCTTTGAGCTGCTCAGCGGCGAAAAGCGGGCGCGGTGCCGGCCGGGGGAGGGTGGGAACGGGGCCCCTTCGGGGGGGCCTTCCCCGGGCGTCGCAGAGCTCAGAACGGTTAGGAAAAGGGGAAACCCCATTTTTTTAAATTTAAAAAAAGCATTGCGATGGTCCTTGCGGATGCTACGCAATGTGATTTCTCCCCCCTGCTTGAATGTCAAAGTGAAGAAATTCAACCAAGGCGGGGTAAACGGCGGGAAAAATTGATCTTTTAAAAGGGAGCCAAAGCCTCGTATCAATTAGTAGGCATAAAAAGGTTTAAAAGAGGTTCCCCCTGCCCCCGTCTACTATCCGCGAAACCCCAGCCAAAAGGGGAAAAAAAGGGCCCCTTTGGGGGAAAACAGCGGGGAAAAAAACCCCGTTGAGCTTGATTAGCCCACTTTGTGAAATGACTTGAGAGGTGTGTAAAAGTGGGAGTCGGAAAAAAAGAAAACCACTACTTTTAAGTTTTTTATTTTTGTGATCGGAGGGGGGCCCGCCCCCCCTTTTGGAAAAAGGCCGCGGCGGGCCGTCCGGGGAAAAAACATTGTAGGTGGGGGTTTGGCGGGGGGAATTGTTAAAAAATAACGCGGTGTTAAGTGGCTCAAGGAAAGAAATTGTGTGGAAAAAAAGGGTTTTTAAAAATGTTTGTTCTTTTTTCCAGTAGAATGAACGTGAAGGTGGTATCGCCCTTTAGCCTTGGTTTTTTTTTAGGTGTAGAAAAGTTAAAGGGGGATAAGGCTTTGGCGAAGGTTCATAGGGTTTGTTTTTGTTTGTGTGGTTTTTATTGTAAAAGGGAATTCACGTGTTGGATTTTTAACCCCCAATGGGAAAAAGTGAGGGGTTTTTGACCTCGGGCGGTTTTTTTTCCCCCCTGATGAGGCCGAAGAAAACCAAAAGTGAGGGGCCCCCTTGATTCGAAAATTGGTACCTTGGGTTAAAAAGCAGTGGCGCAAAAGTCCCCTGGGGTTATGAAAACGTCAAAATCGAAGGGTGGGCCCCTGCGTTGTGCCGTTGGGCCCCGCGTGGGGCCTTGGAAAAGGGTGTGTTGGCAACCCCCGGCATGGGAAAATTTTGTGGGGCCTTGAATTTTGTTTTCCCCCGAGCAGTAAATAAAAATTTTTTAGACCCTTTAGGCGGGGTATTGTGGGGCGAGGGGTTTTCCCGGGTTTTGAGATTCACCCCATGTGCCCCGTTGTCCCCCCCCTTTGAAACCCTTCTTACAATTAAAAATTTTAAAAAGGGTAGAAAAAGGGGGTTAATATAGAGTCAAATTTCAGTGTAGGGTTGATGGTCCTTAGAAAAAATTGGGTTAAAAAATTTGGGGCCCACGAGCCAAAGTCATTGCTTTATTGATAAAAAATTTTTGGTGGATTGGAAATTTGGTTCTCTTTGTAGTGTGGTTTATCAAATCCTTGAGCGTTTGGGAAAAAGGGGGTTTGGGGCCCCAATTTGGAAAAATCCCCCCCTTGTTCCCTCCGTGGGGTATATGGTGTTTGGGAAAAAAAATTAATGGGTGCAAGTGGAAGGCCTAAAATTAGAGGATGTGGCGTTTGCGGATGGCCCCCAATGGGAAGGACCCGGGCGGACAAAACCCTGGTCGATCAAAAACAAAAAAATTGGGGGGAAAAAAATTTTATATAAACCAAAAAATTTAAAATTTGACCGAAAGGTTATGGTGTTAAATGGGTGTTCGGGGGGGCCCCGGTTGTGGTCGGGTGGGGGTGGTCCGGGGGGGCTAGGTTGCATGGGCTGGGGGGTTGGTGTGGGTCGGGAGGATTGGGTCCCGGGGGCCCGGGGGGGGCCGGGGCCTCGGGGGGGGAGGGGGGTTGGGGGGGGGGGGTTTTGGTGTGGGGTGGCCCCGGGGTTGGCCCCGCATGGGGTGGCCCCCCGGGTTGGGTGGGGGTGGGGGGGTTGGCCCCGGGGGTGGCCCCGGGGGGCCGGCCCGGGGTCCCCGGGTTGGATGGGCCTTTGGTGTGGGTTTTGATCAAAAAAAAAAATTTGGGAAATTTAAAAAATTAAAAAAAATTTGAAATTTTTTCCTGAAGGTTTGGGATGTTAATTTGCAAATTTTAGATAAAAAAATCCCTTAAAAAGAAGATTTTTGGGGGGGGGGGACTTGGATTTTGATGGTTTTGTGGGAGAGAGGAAAAAATTTTTTTGTTTGGGGGGGGTGCCCCCCCCGGGGGGGCCGACCGTAACGGAGGTGGGTGTAGGAACCCCGGGGGCAAGGGGGGGGGGGGGCCCTTTGGTCGGGGTATCGCGGGGGGGCGGATCGGTGGTCAGTCGGCTTTTTTTGGTTCGTGGGTTTTTTTGTCTATGGGGGGTGGTGGCCCCCCCCCTGGCGGTGAACGTGAGCGTGGCCGTGTGGGCACCCCGGGGGGAAAAATTGGTGGGGCCCCGGGGCCCTCGGGGGTGGTCGGGGTTGGTGAGGTGGTTTTTTCGGTTAGGGGTTTTTTTATGGGGTGTCCGAAATGGGGTAGAGGTTGGTTGGGAATGACCCCATCCTGAGTGTCCCCCCGTGGGCCCGTTAATAAAAAAAGGGCGGGTGGGGGGCGGGGGGGGCGCGGGGCCCGGGTGGGGGTGTGATGGGTGTGATAGGGGTGTTTGTTAGCGGGAGTGTGGGGTGAGGGGGGAAGGGGGGTTTTACAGTGTGTTAGAAATGGGTTTGACAAAAGGGACAAAAGGGGTCTGACCCCCGCTTGGTTGGATGGGGGTCCGGGGGGGGGTGGGGCCTTTGTGGTAAAACGGCCCCGCCCGGGGGCCCCTTTGGGTTCTGGTCTTGGTTGGGTAAAACCCGGGGGTTTTGGTCGGGGGCTGGGGGGGGGGGGCCCCTTGGTTGTGCTCGGCTCGGCCCTCCGGGACTCTCGGCCGGTCCCGGGGGGGGGGTTTCGGCCCATGGGGGGTGTGTCCCCGGCCCTGGCTTGGTGGTCGGCCCGGATGGGTGTCCCGGGGCCCTTGGCTTGTTTCGGCCCCGGATAGGGGGGGCCCGGGGTTTTGGCCCGGGGTCAGGGGGGGGGCCCCGGGCTTCGGGGCCCCCCGGGGTTTTGGCCGGGGTTTGGTGCTCGGGGGATGCCTCGGGGGCCCCCGGTTCATGGGGGTTGGACGGGGTTCGGCCCGTCCCGGGGCTGTGTGGGGCCCCTTTTGGTTTTGGGGCTCGGTGGTTTGGGGGTGGTTGGGGTTGGTTGTGGGGGCCCCGGAAAGTTGCAGGGGGGGGGCCGGGTTCTCGGGCCTGCCCCGGGGCTGGCCCGGGTCTCTCGGCCCTGCATCCGGGGTTGGGGGGATCTCGGCCTGCATCGGGGCTGTGTCGGTGCTCTCGGCCTGCATCGGGGCTGTGTCGGTGCTACGGCCCTGCATCCGGGGTGGCAGCAAAAGAAAAATATTCGGAAATATTTAATACTAATCCAAAAATTATGAAACTTTGTATCATGAATGGTTATGGTATGTTTAAAACATCTCTGCAAAATTTCAGATCAAAACTCCTTAAAATGAAGTTTTATGGGGGGGTTTGTGACTCTCGGCTTATTGATGTCTACCGTGGGAGAGAGGAAAGTTGCTATTTGCTTATAGGGGGGTGGTGCTGACCCCCTCGGTGGCCGACGTGCGCTGACCCTGGCCACTGTCCTGAGCACTGCTTGGTTATCGCAGGGCACCCATGGGGCAAGGTGGGTGGGCC
>JAVBHU010000503.1:0-20573 GCA_034768395.1 Linum lewisii | reverse complement strand
CGAAACCCCCGAAGTCGGCCCCGAGTGTGTTTTTGGTTTTAGTTTACAACACAAAGGATATTACTGTCTCAGTTTGTCGACTTTTTAAGATTCATATATCACGACATGTCTTGTTTGACGAGTTTACTTTTCCTTTGCAGGTGCCTACGGTACTCGACGCGGCTCTCTCTAAACCAACCACATCCGCCTTGCCCAGCCTACCCTTTCCCCTTTAATACTACCAGCACAAACAGATGACACACCTACCTGGTCCCTACCACAATCTACCATCCCACCACAAGCTACAAACCGCCGCCTACAGCCGCTCCGCCACCTTCAGCCACACGCCACCACCACTACGGACAGCTCCCGCCACCACATGGAGACGCGCTCAAGAACCGAAAATCTGAACCCCCCCCGGACGTTACTCTCACGAAATTGATCGGATGACCTGGAGCCGACATGTTACCCGGAGGCGTCGAAACAAAAACTGGCGAGACGCGATGTCGGACGAATTCAATGCCCTATTGGAGAATCAGACGTGGAGCTTGGAACAGCCAAACCCAATATCAAGACCATTGGTAACAAATGGGGTTAAAAATTACGAGGAACCCGATGGCCCCGGTGGCAAGGTATAAGGCACGACTAGTCCCCAAGGGTTACCACCAAACAAAAGGCGTGGACTACACCGAGCGTTCAGCCCGGTAATTAAACCCACGACCATTCGACTTATTTTATCTATTGCAATTTCAAGAAATTGGATCATAATCAGCTGGACGTTTCTAATGCATTTTTGCATGGAAATCTCGAGGAAGTGGTATACAGGGAGCAGCCACCGGGATTCACGGACCCGGCGAAACCCACCCACATTTGCTGCCTTCACAAATCACTTACGGCCTGAAGCAAAGCCCCACGGGCGTGGTTCTACTGTTTACGCGAGGGCCTTGCTCGGCCTCGGGTTTGTGGGTTTCGAAGACGGACCATTCCTTGTTCTATGGGCATTTTCCATCACCTATTATAATTTTGGTGTATGTTGACGATATAATAATTACAGGAGCTGATGCATCCGAAGTCAAACAAGTCATGCACCAATTGGCAGGGAGATTTAAGCTAAAGGATTGGGACCTTTAAGCTATTTCCTTGGTGTGCAGGTCCACGAACAGCGGATGCACTTCATTTGGCCAACCGAAATACATCAAAGAGCTATTACACAAGGCCGGACTCCAGGATTCCAACCCGGTCGCAACACCATACTATCGAGCTCGTGACGACAATAGCACTCTCTTTGATCGACCTACGGTGTTCCCCCGCTGTTGGGGGGCCTTCAATACCTCCACATGACGCGTTTTGGGCATTGCTTATGCACGAACAGGCTCTCCCCAAACCATGCACGCCCCAAAAGGAGGGCCGATTGGGTTCACTGAAACGTGTCCTGCGTTATCTCAAGGGGACAATCACACATGGTATTTCACTACGACGACACAACTCACATACTCTCTCAGTTTTTACAGATGCTGACTGGGCAGGGGGACGCCATGGTTCGCCTTTTAACAAGTCCCTTTAGGTAAAACCAACTGGGCCCCCAAAAAAATTCGTGGCGAGAAGAAAACGGGGAAAGACGGTCCCCCGGGCTATCTACGAAGGGGAAATATGGGCACTCCCCCACTATGTCATCCGAGGTATTTTGGGCCCAAACTAAGTACTACATAAAATTTGGGATTTCCACTTCGTCGCCCCCGATGTGTGGGGGTGAAAACCCATGGGTTTGAACCTACTGTCACGAAAACCCGGTTTTTTTCACTCCCGATCCAAGCATCTGGGAAAATAGTTTTCCCTTTTTTTTTTCGAGAAAAGGTCGGGGCCAAAGCACCCCAGGGGGTATATTTCCCCAAGGGGCCCCAGATAGCTGAGGGTTTCTCACCAAACCCCTTTCGCTGGCCTGGGTTTTAACTGGGTTTTTACGGCCAAGCTAAATGTTGCCCCCCCCGGGGGCTTGGGGGAGGGGGGAAAAGGATTAAAAATTTTAAAATTAAAGATTATTTTTTTCCCCTTTGAAATTATCATCTTACTATTCTTTTAATTATTCATTCAAAAAAATTTATCCCATCCAAAGGGCAAAACATTTTGGGGTGTGGGAAAACCTTCCAAACTGTTATTATAGTGTACTGGGAAAAACACTTTACGGGGAAGATCAAGTTGCAGTTAACTGAGAAATTACACAAAACAGAAAAAAAATAAAAGGGGAAAAGACAGAAATCTTTTTAAACCCCTTTGTTTCGTGGGTTTAAACCCATTCCCCTTTAAAAGCAATTTTCCCCTTCGAAATCAAGAGCCCCAAATTGCAAAAAAAGGTAATAACATTTTTTCCCTCAACCCTAGTGTGAAGATCGGGGAGTTGGAACGGGTTTTTTAAATTTCGCTTTGGGAATCAGGGGAAGGGATGGAAAAAAAAATTTTTCTGTTTTTTTTCCAATAGCTGCTGGTTTTATAAAAAACCACCCGCTTGGTTTCCACGATTTCCCCCCATGGATCATCTTGTTCTTTAGGGGGGATAAAATTGCAGATATGGGGGGAAGTAGGGGTTTTGCTGGTTTTCAGTAAAAAAAACCAAATGCAGTGCCCTTTGAAAAAGGGTAAATTAAAAAAAAAAGAGTTTTTTGGGGAAACCCCTTACATTCCTTTCATTTAATCAAACGCATAGTTTTGCATTTTTCTTAAAAAAAAATCCCCCAAAAATGCAAACTTTTCCTTGAATTTCCATTCTAAAAAGTCACAAAAGAGATGCTTTGAGTATCAATTGATTTGAACCCCAAAATTTTAATTTTAAACATTGCAGAAAAGGGAACATTAAAAGATGTAAATTTGAACAAATTGTTTTTTAAAAAGTGCAGCAATGTTTAAAACTTAATTGTGGCTTTTTGGGAAACTGCCCCGCAAAGGAGTTTTTTTTAACCTTGTTCTAAATTTAAAAACCCCTTTGGGGAAATTTTTTTTAAAGGGGCTGTATACCCAAATTTTCCCTTTAATTTTCCCCCTTTAAAAAATTCAAAAAAATTCCACTTAGAAACCCCCAAAGGGGCTAGGGTTTAAAGGGGGAATGTCATCAAGTTTAAAAAGGACCCCCTCTATACGGGGCTATGAAAATTATAAATTTCAGCCGGAGCTCATTGCTTCTAAATTAAAAGAAAACTTCAGCATTTTAATTCTCAGGAAATTCCCTAATTTGATTTCCTTTCCATAGTTTTGTTTGCCCTTAGGTTTTTAGAGGTTTAAAACAAAAGGTTTCCCTAAAATCTGGGGACCATGGCCCCATTTCTTTTGAAGATTAAAGAACCATTCTTTTTGGCACAAACCCCTTGGTTAAGGGGTTTGCCAAGTTCTTTTTTTGACGTTTTTAAATTCATGGGAAAAAAACCGTCTAAATTTAGATTTTTCGGGACTGATTCTTTTCTAATTTCTTTTGTGTCTTTTTCCCCCTTTGTTTACAAAAGTTTTTTTGGCCCCTACGAAAAATTGCACCCTTGGTGAGTACATAACAAGGAAATAAAACGGACCAGGTTTTGCCAAAAGGGTATTCAGAAAATAATCCCCTTTAAACCACTCTGCTTTTTGACTTGTTGTATAAAGTGCAATAAACCGATCCAGGGTTGCCCTTGCTATGAGGGGTTGATTCCGGGAAAACGGGAACTCCCAAAAGTGGTAAACCCAAAAACCCAACTTGTTGGCAAAACGCCCGTTTACGGGTTTAAACCCTTTTGGCATCAGTAAAATCCTCTGCACAGAGGGATGCCCAGTGAATTTCACCCCCAAAAGGGGGAAGTTTCCCCTTAAGGGTATCTAAAAGATTTTGCCCAATAAAAATTTCCAGTGTTCCTTCCTGGTTTTGCTTGTGTCCCGGCTAAGTCTGTTAAACAAAAAAGAAACATCTGGTTTCGTCCCAAATTGGTTAGAACTTTAAAAATTCCCAAAAAAATTTTGCTAGTTTGTTTGGGGACAGAAAATGTTTCATGTTTCCCTTTAAGTGAAATTTTTGAATAAAAAGGGGTTTTTGGGGCTTGACATCGAAAAAAAAATTTTTGGCCAATAGCTTTTAAATAGTGATTTTTGATTCAAAAAAAATTGGGTTTTCCAATTTTGATTTTTTTTATCCCAAGTTCACATCTACCTTTTTCCAAATATCTTTATTTAAATTGGTTTTGAAAGGAAAGTTTTGGGTTTTTCATTTTAGATGCATATTTTGAGTAAAGAAAAAGCTTTGGTCTTAAATTTTAAAAGGGCAAAGGGAAAAAACAATATAAAATTTAAAAACATTTTAGATTTTAAACAAAGGGTGCCCAAAAAACATTTTGGGTTTTAAAAACCAAATTAGAAAATAGTCTTATAAAAATTTTTATCCCACTGTTTAGGGCCTGTTTTAATTTTTTAAGAGTGATTTTTTGAGTCAAAATTTGTTTTTTGGCTTGTGATTTCCCAACCCCCGGTGGTTTTGCATGTTTCCCTCATTTTTTTTCTCCTTTTTAGAAAAGTGTCTTTACCCCATTTGATGTATTTGACTTTCATGGATGGCGGCAAAAAACCCACAAATTTGGTGAAAATTTTAGAAAAGGTTGAGTAGGTATCAAAGAATTTTCCGATGGTTTTGAGTATACCCCTTGGGAGGGATAATCTGCTTTGAATCGTTTCGAAAAGTTCCACAGTTTTTACCCTTTCTTTTGACGACCAATTTGCCCCAAATAGCCTACCCAGCCTTGGGGAAGATTACCGGGTTTCCCATGGGGGATTTGATTTGGGTTGAATCTAGTCATTTTAAAGGGCCTTTTCCAAAAAGTGGGGGCACACATTTTTCTTACCCTATCATAAGAAGGGGGTTTTCTGTTCAGATAGAAAACACATTTTTAAAGAATTTTCTGATAGGGATGGAAATTATACCATGGAAAAAGGTGCCCAAGAAACCCGGGTTTTGGCCCCTTTGTTGGTTATTGGCCCCTTGCTTTCTAAAATTGATTTTTTTCTTCTCGTTTTTCAAAGGGTTTTGGGGATCTTTGGGTTTCCCAATTTTTTGTTTTTCCGTTTTTGTGTCATAGGTGTAATTTCAAGGTCTGTCCAATTAAAGGAAGTTGACCCTCAAAAAATTCTGCATCTCTGTACTCACAGATAAAACCTATTTTTAAAAATTTCCATAAATTTGGAAAGGGGGGGCCCTTTTTAAAAAGCATCCCCAAAAAATAAACACAGCATCAAAAGTTTTTGATCCTACAAACTCTTTTATGTTCTAATATTCCTCCCTTGGCAAAACCCACCCCCACATTTTAAGAAATGAAAACTAGGAGGATAGCCTCCCCAACGATTCTTTTGGGGGGGTTTTTTTCTAATTTTTGTGGGGTCCCCGATTTAGGATATGAGCAGCAGAAAGAACAGTTCCCCCAATTTTAGGAGGAAGCCGGGAGCAAATTTAACTAGCATTTTATTTTTTTTTCGGGAGTTTGTTTTTTCCTTCACCAATGGTTTTTTGGTGAGGAAAAATTAGGGGGCAGTGGTTTAAATGTTTTATACTGTTTTTTCAAAAAACTGTTTAAAGGGAAGGGTTGGAGCTGTACTCTCCTCCTCTATCTGTCCTCACCCTTTTAATTTTTTGTCCGGGTGTTTTCCCCACCTCGGGTTTTGTATAGGGGAGGAATTTTTGTTCAGCTTTCTTTGGGACTGAAAGAAAATTTTTAAAGTGTATGGGGGAGAATCATCCACAAAATTTATTTTAGTATTTTTTTTTCCTCCTTTTACTTTCTAGGGTTTTGAAATCGGCTAAATCAGAATGAATAATTCCGTAAAAAGGTTATTTCCCCTTTATTACGGGTTGCCCGGTTTTTTGGAAAATTTGCCCCAACGAGACAAAAAATTTTTAGTTTTTTGATTTTCCCAGCAGAAAAGATTGGGCTTTTTTTTCATGGGTTTAATGTTTTCTTGCCCCGTGCCCTATTGCTTTGCCAAAGATAAAATTGAAACAGACAAGTAAGAAAAAACTTCACCCATTCTCATTGTTTTAATGGGAAGAAAAAACAAAACCCCCGAAAGATAACTTCCCAAAAAAAAGTTTTCCATTTTGTTAATGACAAACCTTTCAGTTTTTAACCCAATTTAAGTCCAGCTTTAATGGGAAACCAGCAAAAAATCAGATTCCTCCAAAGAGAAGGAAACATAAAAACCAGATAAAGGGGGGGAAGGGGGGGTTTTTGCTAGGGGGTGAGTTTAAGGGAATTTTCTCCTTTCCTAAAATTGGGGGCTGCTAAAAATTTCCCCATGAAAACCCCTTTTATTCCTGTTTGGATTTTAAATTTAAAAGGAAAAATTTTTTTTGGGGGCAGAAGTGTTTGAGGCCCTGAATCAATAAATCCAATCGGGCCTTTTTTTTCAAAAAAGATTAACCTCGGGGGACCAAACAGAAAAAAACTTTTTTTCTTCTTCCCCTTTCAACATATTCAGCTGAGGTTTGGATGTGGTTTTTAAACCCCTTCCCTAAAAGTGACATTGAAAAGCCCTGTGACCTGTTTTTTCCAATACATAAAAAACCACCCCTGTTTTTTGGGGAATCTTGGGGGGGATTTTGATCTTTTGAAAGGTGTTGTTTCTTGTTTCCATATTGTTTTTTTTGTGAGTATTGAGATGTTTAAATTTGATTTGATTCAAAAGGTTAGCTTTAACATTTTGGAAAATTTTAACCCAAAGTGCCCTTTTATTTTTTTGTCGTTTTTGCCCCCTTTTTTTCATGTGTCCACGGTTTCCCAAAGACATTCTTTTCTTTTTTTTCAATTTGTTTTTTACCCCTGTTTTGGGCAACTTCCAAATCAGAAAAATTTACTTGGGAAAAACTTCACCCTTTTTAACTTCTGCAAAAACCTGGGGCAGTGAGGATTCCCCAAGGGTGTGGACAGGCCCCATAAATTCCCCAGACCCCCTTCTTTGGAAAAATTGACCCATTTTCCAAAACCTGCGAAACTTTTTTTCCCCTGCCATCAGACCATACTTTTTTCCCCGGGTGGGTTGCCAGATTTATACCCGATTTCTTTTTGGGACATCAGATCAAAGATCGGATTGGTCATCGGGTTCGGGCAAATGTCCCCCCTTTTTTTTTTTGGTTTTTTTTTTGGGGGGAAAAGGGGGGGAAAAACCCCCCTTTTTTTTAAAAAAAGGGGGGGGGGGAAATTTTTTGGGGGGTTTTGGAAAAAAAGGGTTTTTTCCAAAAACCCCTCTTTAAATTTTTTTTTTCCCCCGGGTTTTTTTTTCCCCTTTTTTTCCCCTTTTTTTTTTAAAAATTTTTTTAAAAAAACCCCCCAAAAAAATTTTTCCCCCCAAACCCCTTAAAAATTTTTAAAAAAAAAAACCCCCCCCAAAAAAAAACCCCCCCCCTAACCCAAAAATTTTCCCCCCCCCCCCCTTTTTTAAAAAACCCCCCCCAAAAAAACCCCCTTTTCCCCCCCCTAAACCCCCCAAAAAAATTTTTTTTTTTCCATTTAAAAAAAAAAATAAAAAAAATTTTTTTTTTTCCCCCCCTTTTTTTTTAAAAAAAATTTTTTTTTTAAAAAAAAAAAAAACCCCCCCCCAAAAAAAAAATTTAAAAATTTTTTTTCCAAAAAAATTTAAATTTTTAAAAAAATCCGGGAAAAAAATTTTCCCCCCCAAAAAAATTTTTTTTTAAAAAAAATTTTTAAAAAAATTTTTTTTTTTAAAAATTTTAAAAAAATTTTTTTTTTAAATTTTTTTTTTAAAAAAAAATTGGGGGGAAAAAAAAAAAAAAAAAAAAAAAACCCCCCTTTTCCCCCCCCCAAAAAAAAAAACCCTTTTTTTAAACCCCCCCGGGAATTTTTCCCCCCCCCCAAAAATTTTTTTTTCCCCGGGGCCCCCCCCCTTTTTTTCCCCAAAAAAAATTTTTTAGGTTTTTTGGGGGTTTTTAAAAATTTTCCTTTTTTTAAAAAAATTTTTTTTTTTTTTTTTTTTGGGGAAAAAAAAAACTTTCCTTTAAAAAAATTTTAAAAAAATTTTTTTTTTTTTTTTTTTAAAAAAGGGGGAATTTTAAAAAAAAAAAAAAAATTTTTTTGGGGGGGGAAAAATTTTGGGTTTTCCTTTAAAGGGCGGAAAGGAAGGAAATTTTTAAAAAAATTTCCCAAAATTTTTTTTTTTCCCATTTTTAAATTTTTTTAAAAAAAAAATTTTTTAAACTTTTTTTTAGGGGGGTTCCGGGAAAAACCCCCAAAAAAAAAAAAAATTTTTACCTTTTTAAAAAATTTTTTTAAAAAAAAATTTTTTTTTGGGAAAAAATTCCAAAAATTTTTTTTTAAAAATTTTTTTTTTAAAAAAAATTTTAAAAAAAACCCCAAAAACTTTTGAAAAAAAATTTTTTTTTTTAAAAAATTTTTATTAAAAAATTTTTTTTAAAATTTTTTTTTTTTAAAAAAAAAAAAATTTTAAATTTTTTTAAAAAAAAAAAAAAAAAAAAATTTTTTTAAATCAAAAAAATTTTTAAAAAAATTTTTTTTGGTTCCCCCCCGGGGGGGGGGGGAAAAAACCCCCAAAAAAAAAAAATTTTTTTTTTTAAAAAAGGGTTTTTTTTTAAAAAAAATTTTTTAAATTTTTTAAAAAATTTTAAAAAAAATTTTTTTTAAAAAAAACCCCTTTTCCCAAAAGGGGGGGAAAAAAAAGGGGGGGGTTTTTTTTTTCCCCTTTAATTTTGGGGGGAAAAAAAAGATTAAATTTTTTTTTTTTGGGGGGGGAAAAAAAGGCCGGGGGTTGGGGCCCCAATTTTTTAAAAAAATTTGGGGGGAAAAGGGGGGGGGGTTTTTTTAAAATTTTTTTTTTGGGGGGGGGGGAAAAAAATTTTTAAAAAATTTAAAAAAAAAAAGTTTGGGGGGAATTTTTTAAAAAAAAAAAAAAAAAAATTTAAAAAAAAAAAAGGGGGTTTTTAAAAAAATTTTAAAAAAAAAAAATTTTTTTTTAAAAAAAAAAACCCCCCCCCCTTTTTTTGTGTTGGGAAAAAGGGGAAAAAAAAAATTTTTTAAAAAAAAAACCTTTTAAAAAAATTTTAAAAATTTTTCCAAAATTTTTTTCCCCCCCCCCCCCTTTTTTTTAAACCCCCTTTTTTTTATTTGGGGGGGCCCCCCCCTTTTTTTTTCCCTTTTTCCCCCCCCTTTTTTTTTTTTTTTTTCCCCCCCCCCTTTTTTTAAAAAAAATTTTTTTTTTTTTAAAAAAAAAAAAAAAAATTTTTTAAAAAAAAAAATTTTAAAAAAAATTTTTAAATTTTTTGGGTTTTTTGGGGGGAAAAAAAAAAAAAAACCCCTAAACTTTTTTTTTTTTTTTTTTAAAAAATTAAAATTTTTTTTTTAAATTTTTTTCCCCCCCCCCCCCTTTTTTTCCCCCCTTAAACCCTTTTTTTTCCCTTTGGGGGCCCCCCCCCCCCTTTTTTTTCCCCTTTTTTTTTCCCCCCCCCCCCCTTTTTTTTTAAAAAAAACCAAAACCTTTAAAAAAAAATTTTAAAAAATTTTTTTTTAAACCAAATTTTTGGGCGGTTTTTTTTTTTCCCCCAAAAAAGGGGGTTTGGGCCGGGGAAAAAAAAAAACCCCCAAAACCCCCCCCCCTTTTTGGGGGTTTTGGTTTTTGAAAAATTTTTTTTTAAAAAAAAAATTTTTTTTTTTTTTTTTTGGTTACCCCTTTTTAAAAAAATTTTTTTTTAAAAAAATTTTTTAAAAAAAAATTAAACCCCCAAAAAGGGTTTTTGGGGTTTTTAAAATTTAAAAATTTTTTTTTAAAAAAAAAAAAAAAAATTTTAAAAAACCTTTTTTAAAAAAAAAAAAAATTTTTTTAAAAAAAAATTTAAAAAAAATAAAAAATTTAAATTTTTTTCCAAAAAACCCCCTTTTTAAAAAACCCCCTTTTTTTTTCCCCCCAAAAATTTTTTTTTTTTTTAAAAAATTTTAAATTTTTTTAAAAAAATTTTTTTTTTGGTTTTTCCCCCTTTTTTAAAAAAAATTTTTTTTTAAAATTTTTTTTTAAATTTTTAAAAAAAATTAAAAAAAAATTTTTAAATTTTAAAAAAATTTTTTTTTTTTAAAAATTTTTAAAAAGGGGGTTTTTTAAATTTTTTTTTTTTATAAAAAAGTTTTTTTTAAAAAACTTTAAAAAAAATTTTTTTTTTTTAAAAAAAAAAAAAAAAAAAACCAAACCCCGGGGAAAAAAACCCAGAGGGGGGCAGGGGTTTTTTTTAAAAAAAAATTTTTTAAAACCCCCCCTTCCCCCCTTTTTTGGTTTATTTTTCCCCAAAAATTTTTAAAAAAAAAAAAAAAAAAAACCCCCTTTTAAACCCCCCAAAAGGGGGGAAAAAAAAAAAATTTAAAAAATTTTTTTTTTCCCCAAAAAAAATTTTTTTTTTTTTTTTTTAATTTTTTTTTAAAAACCCCCTTTTAAAAGGGGAATTTTTTGGGGGGTTTTTTTCCCCCCGGGGGGTTTTTTTCGGGGGGGGGGGTTTTTTTTTTTTTTGGTTGGAAGCCCAATTTTTTTTTTTTTTTGGGGGGTTTTTTTAAAAAAGGGGTTTTGGGGAATTAAAGGGGGGGGGGAAAAAAAAAAGGGGGTTTCCCCCCTTTCAAGGGGTTTAAAGGTTTTGGGGGGTTTTTTTTTTTTAAAAAAATTTTTTTTTTCCCAAAATTGGGGGGGCCCAAAGGGGGAAAAAAAAAAAGAAAAGGGGGGTTTTTTTTTTTTTTTAAATTTTTAAAAATTTTTTAAAAGGGGGGGGGTTTTTTTTTTTGAAAAAATTTTTTTTTAAAATTTCTTGATTCTACTAAATACTAATTAACACCAAAAATTAATTAAAAAAAAATGCTCGTAATGTAATGTCACCACTAATTCATGGGAGAGAAAGAACACATAATTAATATTTTAAGTTACTTTGTACACTTGAAAATAACTATGTATGAAATGTTATATGGTTTGATTTGATTAGTTACCTTTAATGGTGACTTCTTAGCACATTAACAATGGAGTTTAATTTTCATGGATAGAAACTTTGTTTCCCTTTACTTATCCCCCAACGCACGTGTGGGGTTATATATGACATGGGAATGTCAATTTGATAAGTAGCTGGAGAGTAAGCTCATTCCAATTTTCATTTCCTTATCGCATTTTGGGAGAATAACTGAGAGGAAATAGGGCAGAGCTTCAAGCGAGATAAGCTCAAAATGATGTTATCCCTTTCGATTCACACCCTGCCCCTTTCTTATTGATCCGTTGGTTCCTCCGTATTTTACGCCTCATCAAAAGCATTGATCCCGATCATCTACCCGTCGGTGGCAACGCCCCACGGGGGTTTGTGAAAAAAAAATTTAAAAATCAGAAAACAGAGCCTCCCTGTCTTCTTTTCCTCCTTTTAATTTTACTAATTAATTTTCGTTTTAGTTTTGGGGGTTTTTAATAGTGATTGATGTGGGAAAAAAACATGTTTCTGCAGGAGCGCGAGTTTCATGAGCGGGGTGAATGGACTTTTTCCAGACCTACAAGAGGATTGGTGGTTCAAATTGCGAAAAGAATTTTCCTTGGTTTGTTCAAATTTGGGATTGTTTGGGAAATGGGGGGAAATAAAGGGTTGGGTTGTGGTGCTTGGTGGAGGGAATATGATGTTTAGGTTCAAGTGGATGGGTTTTGGGATATAGACAGGGGGGGAAAGAAAATTTTTCTAATCAGAACAGCTTTGACAAGTTGAGGATAAAATTTAACAGTGAATTTTAATTTTTAGTGATTGAAATTTTTATATTGATGATTATTGTTTTTTAAGTTATGCTAAAAAATTTAGTAGGGGTAGTTTTGAGATTGCGGGTAAATAAATCTGCAGAAAAAGTTAGTGGTTGAGGGTTATGTGGGAAGGGGTTGTTGGGGGATTGAATTGTGGGCTAAATTAAAGGGAAAAGAGATGATAATTCCCTGTCCCCTAATTATGAAATGCTTTTTTTTTTAATTTTCATAAGTTACTTTTTTTTACTTTCATAATTCACCCAAAAATTATTTTTTGTATTTTTTTATTGCATTTTTTAATTTCAAAACAAAAAAAGTATTATTGGTATATTATGAAAATTATTTAATTTGATTATAAAATTTTTTTGTTTTTTAAATTTGATAGTGAACGGGGGCCCTTAATATTCCATTTTTTTTCCATGTCTCTCTTTTCCCCAATGCCACCCGCTAGTCTCTCTTTTTCTCTTTTTGTACCATCGCTGGTGTCGCCCCTCTTTCTCTCTCCCCTTTTCCCTTTCCATCCGCCTTTCCAAAGGGGGCGCCGATAGCCCTCCCTCTTTTGAAATTTCTGATGGGGAAAAGTGGAATCTTGAAGCTAAAATAAACCCCAATACCCCTGTAACAATCCATGGAAAATAAAAACAATGGCAGGACAGTCACTCTTGAATCTGACTCTGTGAGTTTGAAACCAATTTTAATGTCTGTACAGATGAGGGATTTAGCTTCTGATTGGGAAAGGGGAAGAAAGTGAGGGACGAGTTCCGAGTCTTCGACCGGCGGGGGCGTGACGAACTTGGAGCTTCGGGGGTGCGGATTCCTACCGGTTTCCTTTCTGGGAAGTGAGAAAATAGCTTCGATTCAGAGTTCGTTTGGTAGAACTCAAATTTCCCTCCCATGTGGGGGGGTTTGAGCGGGCCCCCCTGGCTCTCGCTCGAATAAACAGCCAAAAAATATCACCAGAACTGCAAAAAGTCAAAAACAGGGAAAAAAAACGCTTTGATACAAATTTCAATTTTACGGCACTAATTTTCTCATAAACCCAAAACAGGAGGTTTCAAATTTAAGGGCGGTTCGCGGAGGGGGCTCCCCAAAGATGCAAAATGAAGGAGGAGGATTCAGATCTTACGGAAAATTCGTCGAGTTCACGGGGGGAAACGAGGCTCGTGGGGGTTTTGGGGTTCAAAATTTTAGGGATTCGAAAATAGGAAGAGGGATGTGATGAGGGGGGGCCGCTTGGGGCCCTTTTAGGGCTTTTAAGAGGCGAATGATTGGTCGGGGGGGAAAAGGGTCGCCCAGAGTGGCGGCGGTGCCGGAGGTTTGAGGGAGGGAGAGAGGCTTTTTCGTTCTACGAAGGTCATTCGAAAGGGGGATGATGTTGATAGATGGGTTTCAAAATTGGGGGAGTATGAAATGGGTTTTAAAAGCTGGGTTTCAAACTGGGTTTAATAGTGGGTTTGGAAAGAGGAATTTTATATCCTCTATCAGCATCAGTTTCAAACTGTTTCTGATAGAGGATATAGTTTCAAACGCCACTTTTAAAATTTGGAGGAAAGGGGTACCCAAAAAAGGGAAAATTTAAAAAATTTTAAAAAAAAAAAAATAGTTAAAATGTTTTTGGATCCATGCCATACGCCAAATAAAAAATTTGGGGCATAGTCCCAATAACTTCGTTAGGCCACGTTGGATGATTTTGTGCGGGAAAACTTAAAGGCATGCCATTTTGTAAATGGGTTCAGAAGGTCGTTTACATTTTTGGGGGAAATTTCCGGGAAAAAGGGTATGTATAGACTCGTTAAAAAGCCAATTTGTTTTTTGTTGTTTCAATGGTATTGGCCCTTTTAAATTTTGATATTTTGGGGGTCCTCCCTTCCTCAGTTGTGATTAAGTGGCAAACATGAGTATTTGGCCCCGGTTTCGTAACAAAAATCAGGGCCCCAAAATTTTTTTCCCAAAATCCGGGCCCCCCTAAACCGGTTTAAAAAAAATAAACCAAGATTTGGCCCCTTTGAATTTCGAATCTTTTTAAATTTTTTTTAAAACCCCATAAATTTGATATTAAAAAAATTTAAATTACAAAAATTTTATTTTTCAATATAATTTACGATTCAAAAAAAACACCAAGTCTTGTGGTTTTAAAATTTTTAAAATTAATAACCCAAATCTCTTTAATTAACCGAGTCACTTTTCGACATGTGGCTAACTTTTTTTTTTTTTGAAAATTTTGTGTGACTTAAAAGAGATTAAAAATTTTTTGATTTATTATAATAAAATGGAAAAAAATTGTTGTTTTCTTATAATCAAACGGCATTTTTCGGACGAGTCCCCAAATTTCCCGGGGGAAAAAATGGCAATTTTTTTGTTGCACCAATGCAACAATCATTTTGAAAAAATCAGATCTTAGTTTTTTAAAACTTGTTTGGTTTTTAAAGTTTCTTTTTTAACTCTAAAACTATTTTGCTTTGTTGGGAAATTTCCTTTAGTTTTCATCACCGAGTGTTTTTGACAAAATTTTTCCCCCCGATATAAGCCTTCATTGACGAAATTTTTTCCACCAACGTGATCGTCGTCATTAATCTTCATCTGGAAATTTTTTTTTTTTCTGGAAAAAAATATTTTTTTGGCAAATTTTGCGCCCATCCAGTCTGTCCCGTTTGTATGTGGTTTGTACAAACGGGTACACATTTTTTTAATGATGTTTTTAAAGTTGTTTAAAACAAACTGTATCCCTTTTTGGGTTATTATTTTTAAATTTTTTTTTTGAAAAAATTTTTATTTTTTGGATTTTTTTTTCAAACGGGTAACCCCTTTGTACGGGAGTTGTATACAACTATATAACTTTTTTATGATTTTTGGGGCATACATTTGTATAATGTTTACACCCCTTTATTTATTTTTGTACAATTTTTTTTTGTCCCGTAGGTTTGTAAATGTTTTTTAAAAAAAAACTTTTTAAAAAAAATTTGTATATTTTTATGAGAATCGTATAATCTGTATATGAGGCAGTTGTATGGAGTTCTTTAACAGACTGTTAGACAAAAAAATTTTTTTAACGTGTCTTTCATCAGCGGACCCAACCATACATAAACAACATCCCAAAATTGGAATCTTTTTTCGGCCAACTTTTTTTTTGGGGGCCAAAATTAAAATTAGAAAAAAAGGATTCATTCATAATGAGATGTATAAAAAAAAAAGAAAAAGTATGAGATGAGAACTTTTGGATTAGTGAAGGGTGATTTTTAATTTGCTGCATTGGAGCCCAGCAAATAAAATTGTTTGTCTCCAAAACTGGAGTCTTTGCGGATTTGCCACACTCCAATATTTCAATGTGTTTGGGGAGGAAAGATAAATGAAAAAGTTGCTTATACAAAATTTATATATACTTTTTTAAAACCAAGAAAAAAACCTAGCTAGGTTTCACCTTTCAACCGGGACATCATTCCCAAAATTTTTGTTTTAATTTAAATTTTTTTTTTCACCCCAAAAAACCACTAATCCCTTGCTTTAATTTTGGGGTTGCGAAGAAAAAAGTCAATCAAAATAAGCCACACCTACGAACAAAAGGGGACTATAAAATGCTGCTTTGATTCGATTTTTTAGAGGGACGACAAAACTTTTGTGAGGGAAATATTTCGCTTTAGTACGTACGTTCATTTCCCATTCTCCTTTTTTCCCTCCTTGTTATCACACTTTTTTTAAAATACTACCCTCAACATTTTTATACAAGGTGTTTGATTCATTCTGGTAAAGGATCAGCTCCAACTCTATTTTTTTACAATCACCTATTGCCCGCCCCGTCACAAATTCCCATATACTAAACCCAAATTTCAACCTCTTTAAACCCCAATCTAAAAAAAACCAAATTTTTTCGTCCCTTATCGGTATTGAAATTGCTCTCACTGAGTGAAGTTGAGAATCAAGGGGGTTTTAAATTTTCCCCGGGAAAAAATAAACCCTAAGGAATTTGGTTACCCCCTTAACTTGGGTTTTTCTTGATTCCCCCCAATTACTAAAAAAATGAGTCAGTCCATTAAAATTTACAAAAAAAAAAAGGACCCAGGGAAAGGGGAACCGACTTACTGCCTAGATCCCCCCTTTAAAAATTGGCCCCTTTTTACCCAAAAAAAATAAAAAAAATTAACTATTTAAAACCCCCAAAAAATACGTTTCAAAAACTATTGATTTTTTTTAAATAAAATCGCCCCAGGCCTAGGCGATATCGCCCAAGGCACAGGCGATATCGCCCCTGCACCAAGGATTGTCACCCGTGACTCTAAAACGGGTTCCCTGATTAGATTCGGTTGAGTTTACGGGTTTTGAAAATAGCCAAGGTTAGGCGATATCGCCCCATTGGCATGGGCGTATCGCCAATGCTAGGCGTTTTCGCCTACATCTCGGATCATAAAACCCCCCTAAAAAAACCCTTTTTAGTTTGGGGGTTAGTCAAAAAATCGAAAGAAAATAACATTCTAAAAAGGCCCACTTTTTCTTTTTCACGAGAATTCCGAAACCAAGGGTTTTTTGGGGGGGCCGTATTGTTCAGGATTGGGGCCCCGGGGGATCCTACGAAAAGGGGGGAAAAAAAGTCCGTCTGAAAAAGACCAAGCGGAAAGGGGGGACCTATGATAGTTTTTGGGGGGACGTTGTTTCGGCGGAAAATGGGTCTTGGAGCGGATCAGATAATCCAAATCATTTGTCTGGAGAATTTCCGATATACAGTTCTTTAGGGAAATCTGTCGCATTTGTTTGTAGGCCCATATCGGACGACAACGGCGTACAAGTCATATATGACTTAGTTCGCGTCAACCAAATTTTTTGAAGTTGGGCCCAGTTGTACGCCTTGTTTTGGAAAAAGGAGGGCCCTCTCAGTTCTTCCCATTTTTTTGGGGGGCATTCCAAAAACAGATGGGAGAGCAGAGTCAAACGTATGTTTGGGGGAAAAATGGCGACCCGGGCATATCGGTCCCGGGGGAGGAGGAGGGTTTACCAAGAGGGGGGGTTTGGGGCGGATGAATATGCAGCCCCTGACGATTCTGGAGATGAAAGGAGCCATTGCCCGGGGGACGAATGGAATCAAACGTTTGACGATGACATTGGGGCCCAAAACCCACGGGAAGACGATGATGAAGAAGGGGGGGGCCCCAGAAATAGCGTGGAAGTTCATGTGCCACTGGAACATGCCACGAGCGAGGGTTGGGCGACTGTGACGACATTTGACAATCTCCAAACCTTTCTCCATGGACAGGCGCTTCCAAAATCCCAGCGAAGGCGGGGTTTTGGTCGGTGGAGATGGAATTCTTCTTTGGGGCAGACATTCTCTACCAAAGGTCAACTGGTTTTTCCCTAACGAAGAGCCAAGCAGTTTTTATCCGCAACTATAAGTACAGGGGTAATCACTTCCAACCCGAAGGAATGGGGGAAAAAGTGCATCGACCCGGGCGTTTTTCCTTGGGGATGGTTCTTCACTTAGCAACAGATATGGATTCTGGATAATACGACAACTCAACAAAAGGCCACGGGTTGTGACCGGTCAACGATACTAGGGCCCCACCCACAGCTCGATGTCACGCTGATCTCGATGCAATCATGCACTTTGTGCGCAGAGAGCCGGGGTTGAAGGTTGAGCCAGTTTTTTTGATTGCATTCTGGAAAAAGTACCACCGCATATATCTTTCCGGAAGGCCGTGGTTTGGCAAGCAACGTGCTGTCGAGAAGCTGTTAGGGTGACTGGGGGGGCCTTTCATACAACAACATTAGACAACCCTAAATTGCTTTTCGTCTCAAAAACCCCCGGGGACACGGAAACGAGATCATAACCCACCCGGCGGGTAACTGTAGGATGTTCAAGAGTGTTTTTTGGGCGTTTGGGCCATGCATAAAAAGGGTTCATGCACTGCTCTGGGGTCATGATCATTGAGGGGCCATTTCCGGGAAAAGTAAAAGAAAAGTGTTGTTGATGGCTAGTACATTCGAGGGGTTTAACATCGGATTTTTTCCAAATTTGGCGTACGCCTTTGTTGACAAAGAGGATTCCGATAATTGGAATTTGGTTCTTGGGGGAATTTTTTCAGAGACATGTGACCAATGGGGGCCAACATCACAATCATCAGTGTTTCGACCAAGGGGATAGCAGGGGGCAATGCACAACATTAAATCGAGGGGGGGGTATGGGGGTTTGGTGTCTCCCCCATTACGTAAGCAACTTCAAAAAAGAAACCCCGAAACCCCAAACTTTAAAACCCTCCCCCCCTTTGGGAAAAACTTAGGTATTTGTCAACTTTTTTAAAGGGTATATTTGAACTTAACTAATACAATATTGTCTACAAATTTAGATATTCATAGAAGTCTTCATTGTACCCGCAGGAATAAAAGGGAATGTGGGGAAAGGGTTTGGGAAAAAAGAAGGAAAGAATGGTTGGCGATCCATGATAAACCCAAAACGTACGGGAGCCAAAATGGGTGAATGAGGAATTTCCCTTATGGAGCTTGGCCTATGAAAAACACTGAGGGGGGGGGGTGCTCGGGGGGAAAAAACCATGCCGCCAACGCGAAAGAATGCGTGAACGGAGTCCCTTAAGGGCGTGCGACGTTTCCCCATGTCTTTGTGATCGAGCACCATTCCACCGTATGGTCAAGTTTGGCATAGGCCCCGGGGGGAATACCAGGGAATGTTTGGCAAAAGGGGAACGGGGTATACAAAGTTTGTAAAAAAATACCCCAAAATTTTTCTACGCCCAAGGGTTCGTCAGAACTACGTGTGCCTTTACGATGCGGCTAAGGGGGGTTTACGAGGTTAAGTTGGTCCAAACAACGGGAACCCGTTGCGGTAATAATAGCTCGTTTTTTCGTTTTCGTTTGGGCAGTCGAATCGAAACGGGACTTGCACATGCGGGAAGTTCCAGGGGTCCCAAGGGTACCGTGCTCCCATGCTGTAGCTTGTTGCCATTTGCTGGTCTAACTGGCAAAAACTACGTAAACCCCTTCTATTGGTTTTCCAAGACCCAGCTGGTATGCTCAGTTTATTCCAACCAATCTGGGTCCCCAAAAAAACTGGATCCCCCCACACGGGCCTACCCAAGTTTTGGAAACCCGCAAAACCCCCATCTTCTTTGTGGACAGGGTCGCCCCGACACTCTCGTCAAAAAACCCAGATGGATTGGCGGTGAGGAGGGTCGCCCAAGTAAGTGCAGGAAAATGCGGTTGCGTGGGTTAAAAATGCAAGGACATGTGGAAGGAGACGGACGGCTGTGGGGCGTCTTTAGTTTAAACCCAAACGTGAAATAAAAAAGTGTATCTGTAACGTTTTTATCTCGGTTCGTTTAATAAAAAAAGTAGTCACTCAGCATAGCGATGTCGCCTGTGACATGGGCGAGATCGTCTGGGTCACGGGCGATATCGCTGTGCCACAACAGGGGGGGGAAAATATGCATCATAAAACCCTTTCCCATCACCAGCTTCCAAAAAACACACCCCCCCCCCTATTTCAATTTTTAGTTTCCATCCACCGCGGGGCACACTATGGTGTTCACACATGGGGGAAAAAAAAAGTAGGGGCTCGCGAAAAAAGGTAAAAAAAAATGGGCCCTTTTTTCCCCCGTCTACTTCAGTTTTGCACTAATTTACAATTGCTATTGTGTGTAGTTTCAGAAGTTGGGTCGTTTTTTAAAAGTACAAGATGAAGAAACCTCAGGAAGGGGTGTTTTGAGTATGAGCTAAGTGAGGTGAATTGGGGGTTTGGGGTGATTTGAGGGCAACAAAATCCATTCAATGAAGGATCTCGAACCCTATTTTGGGGGTTCCGCTTAGAAAAGGGAGGTATAAAGATGGAATGAAATTTTTTTAATTTGTCACCTATCCCCTTAAAATTTCCTAACCCGCATGTTTCGTTGGCCCTTTTTTAAAGAACAAGGGTTGGGGGTTATTTTGAAACATTTTGGGGGTTCGGGAGGTGTGGACAAGATCAAAAGGGAAAAGGACAATATAATTTGGGCGAAGGACAAAGAATTTTATGGGGTAAGAGGGAAAACCCCAAAGGGGGGGTTTTTGGGAGGGAAAGGCGGATGATTGACAATGAACCAAAAAAAAATCAAAGAACAAAAGGGCTTTGAATTTCTTTTTTAAAAACCCCCCGGGGCCTGAACCGTTTGGAATTTGGTTTTTTTATGTAATTTTCGTTTGTGAAGTTTTTTTTAATAAAATTTTTGGGCCGAAAGGGTAGGGTTATCCACATATAGATCACATAGTACGGCAAATAAAAAAATTTAACAGCGGGGAAAAAGACATTTAAAATGCAAAAACAATTAAAACGTCACCATAGGGACGACAAATAAACGTAAACCATAAAAAAAACCAGAAAGGGGAAAAAATGAAATGTGAGTGTTTAATGCCCCCGACCCCCCTGGCGTTTCCCGTCTGCCCTCCCGGGGAATCGGTGGACGCAAAGTAGTCCGATCAAATAAAATGTGAGGTCGGTGGTGCTGGGGGACTTTCGGTACGAAAAAAGGTCGATGGGCCCCCAAAAACCCCAAAAACCCCTGTCTCCGGGAAACCCTGGGAGCGACGGATGGCTCTGATCAACGTGTGGTGGGGGGGCCCTACGGGGGGTTATCGACGCACCCGGGTGTTGCATGTGGGGAAAAAGGCGCCTCGTTGGTAGAGGTGTCGTCGGTGGTTTGAGGCGCCGTAGCCCGGTATGAGGAGGGTCATCGAAAAATGTAAGTCCCCGTCAGCGAAAAAACCCCGTTTTCCCCAAAAGTAGGGTGGAGGGGGTACCCCCCCTCGTGGGGGCGCTGGGGACCCCCGTAATGAAATTAAACCAACCCTTAGTGACC
>JAVBHU010000502.1:0-20574 GCA_034768395.1 Linum lewisii | reverse complement strand
CAAAATTAATTTTTGCTAACTATTGGACGATAATGTTCTATGATTAATGTGTGTTTAGGGAGCTGATTGGGGGCAGGAAACTGATTGGGTTTAATTGGGGTGACTTGGATCGCTTTTTTAACACGCTCTTTAAAATGAAAGCTTCAGAAGAGAGCTGAGATTTGCACAGTTTGAGTAAGACTTGTGCAGCTGATTGAGGATCACTGAGGCCTCAATAAGCCTTTATATACGAATAGGAGGTTTGACATCTCGTTGGGTCAAAGGCTTTGATACTTTCTTATCATGAACCGTTAGGTGCCAATAACTCGAGTTGTTGGGAGAGGATTCTGAAAGGATCATATTATGTTTATTAACAGAATAATGATTTAGGTAAATACTAATTTGATTTAAATTTAAAAATATTATCGAACTCCATGACACAATACAAATATTGCTTAGAGGGTCAGATGGATTGAGTAGGATGCTTAACTATTTTAGTGTGTCGTAGGAGTTCCATGAGCGTTCCTCGCAAGGCGTATACTAGAGGATAACATGCGCTTAGGTAAACAGGGGATAAAAACTATTAAGAGAAGCAGAGACAGAAATATCGAGGAGTTGTCCATATGTGAATAGGTGAGATGTTGAGTGTATAGCATATGTGGCATACCCAAGACCTGTATGTAGTATGTGGCATCCCCAAGACCTTTTTTTTTTGTAGATATATCTTATCACTACAAGAAACAATACATTTAACAACGCAGAATTCAAAGTTAACAGCGGCAGTATTTTTAAACCGCGGCCACTGGCCAATGCTAAATAAATTTAACAGCGGTACAAGTGTGGCCGCGGTTAAACCTAACGACCGCTGTTAATTTGTAAGTGTTTAACAGCGGCCATTTAGTGGCCGCTTGTTAAATTGTTTCGTCTGGCAAAATTTTAGCCGGAGCTCCGGCCATAGAGCCAGAACTCTGCGGCACCCAACGAAGAAATTCGTGTACAGAACCCCCGTAGCCTTATCATAGATCCCTTTGGTTTCCTAAACAGGACGGAAATGGGAGACGTTGCGGCAATCCAGGCTTCGATGGGGGAGTTTTGCGAGGGGGGGCGTCGGCGTTGGGGATTGTGACGGTGACAGAGATTCCGGTGCCGGAGAAGGCGCGAAGGATGTCTGGATTGGCGTCGAAGAGATTGATTCAGTCGATTGTGGTTTTGGATTCAGGAAGGATGCTACTTGAGATGGAGGTGGGGATTGATTCAGTCGATTGTGGTTGCCGTCGTTGTACCCATCTCCGAAACAGAAGAAGAAGGAAGAGGAAGAGGAAAAGGAAGAATGATGAAGAAGAAGATCAGCGGAAAGAAGAAGAAGGAAGAGGAAGAGGAAAAGGAAGAAGGAAAGAAGAAGATCGGCGGAAAGAAGAAGAAGGAAGAGGAAGAGGAAAAGAAGAAGAAGATCGTCGGGAAAGAGAAGAAGGAAGAAGAAAAAGGAAGAGGATAATGATGAATTAGGGTTCGGCAATCCGTGTTAGATAAAACCAGCCAATCAGATTGCATTATTTTAACAGCGGCCACTTGGCCGCTGTTAAATTACCCCGACCGCTGTTAAACTGTTCAATTTAACAGCGGCTTCTTAGCTGCTGTTAAATTTCCGCTGTTATATTAATTTAACAGCGGCCGTGTAGTGGCCGCTGCTAAGCTTCCGCCGTTAAATGGACAGTTTCTTGTAGTGTATCAATATTATTGTCACTGCCATTTATATGTGCCTTGAAATCTCAGCTGGGTCACCACATGTCGTCGACTTATTAGTCATCTAGTTGAAGAGTAATCTTGATCATGCAACGATGAAAGTCTGATATCATCCTAAAGAAACTCTATCCGAGCCTTATGATGAGCCTCACTAAGCAATTTGAATCTGGATGAACCATTAGTTCAATCGTACTTGAGTTATGAATCATTAATATCTTAACCCCGAATGTATCATGTATATGTAACAATGTAATTAGTGTTAGTAAACAATATAAAATCCATTCAGAACCCTCTCCCAATAACTCGAGTTATTGGGATGCAACAATTCTTGACATAGTATCAGATCTTTTGATGACCGAAAAAAGGTCTTGACATCAAATCCTGGTAGCCCCAATATATCAATTTATCTTACACAAGGCTCGGTGGACTTTTGCAAACTTCAATCGTGCACGTTAGTAATAATATAAGATTCGGTAGTGTTTTGTTTGGAATGTTCGTTGCAAGCAAGGATGGGAAACGATTGGGAGGTAGCTAGGGCGTTGCTTTTGAGCAAAGTCCCCCCCATGGTCTTGCGCCGGTCTCCTTTTAATGCCATTTGCATTCCTCGGAGAGGTGCACTTGAGAATTGCAAAGCACTCTTTTTTGACTCCATCTACAACTTACAAACATAATGTCCCAAATCTCTCTCTTTACGCCAACTGCCTTTGTTCTTGAAACCCTATCCCATTCTTCCTTTTGCCATTATCCCTTTGTTTTCTTGTGGGAAGGCTCATGATCTACGGTGAAATTACAAGAAATGGCACCTCTATTGGGGGATTAATATCCATTTCGGTCATCAATTTATTGGGCTTGTAGCATCATAGTCATTGATCTTTAAAAAGTAACCTACATCACCTTCTAACATGTCATCTATTCTACCTTAAACCAACTCATTTAACCGCCCTCAACCAAATTGACCAAAAAAAATTTAACCCAACCTTTTTTTTAACATGGGGTAAATTTTTGTTTTCTTGAATGATTTGAGTAATTGAGTTTGAGATTAAAGAGATGACATCGTAGGGGTGATTGGACATATGTGGTGGGTTGGCATGGTGATTTATCAACTTAACAGAATTTTTTAGTAGAAAGTTAACGAAATGACTAAAGAGTTACCATTGAAATAAGTTAGTGGTATCTATGTTACTTTTAAAAGGTTGACAGTCACTGTGTTACAAGCCCACTAAGTTGATGACCAAAATGGATACTAAGCCTTTCGGAGATGTGTGTTAAAAAGTTGGCAAAAAACCTAGTAGTCATTAATTTGTACTAGTTGTCATTAACCTATTGTATGCAGTAATTTCGTCAACTCTTTGTCCAAAATTTGCATTAAGTGCTGAAATCATCAATCCAACTCATCAGTTTTGTCCACTTCACTCAAATATCAGCTACTGCACCCTAGACTCAATAGTCAACCCAACTAACCAATTCAACTCGATTTAACCTTAACCAACCAAAACCCTTCTTCCTCCTCCCCAATCACCAAAACTCAAGTGAAATAGAAATAGATATTAAGCCTACCTTTTAGGGATGTTTGATATTTGTGATTTGTATGAGTGATTTTAGAGAATACATGTATTTCAGTCAATACCTTTTTTTTTTATCAACTTTCGGTCTAAAATCCATGTATTGTAATTCCCAAAAAAGGTTAAAATACATGGATTCAGAATCTCACCTTTTAGGTGAGATTGTGGAGAATCTTTCATCCTCTATTTTTTCCACCCTATACCCCTACTATATTTTTTAAGTAAAGTTGGTAGTCACTAACAATTGGGGTATAATGGACAATATATCTTTCAATTTATGAATCTAAAACACAAATACCAAACATGCTTATCTCAAAAAATTACTAATTTTGAAACATACATTTTAAATGGGTCAAAAACACTAGCGGTCACTTAAGTATGAGTCATATAACAGCGTGGTCACCTAACTATGTTTTGTAACAGCGTGGTTACCTAAGTTTGTAAATTGTAACGGACAGACATCTTCGTCGATTTTTTACCAAATCTCCAGTGAATTTGCCAGCTCAGATGGTCACATCAGCAACAAAATATTTTTATTCTATCTATCCATGTTAACAATATTATTTTGTTGGATGATGTGGACCTCTGAGCTAGCAAATTCACAAGAGATTCAGTGAAAAATCGTCGGAGATGCCTGTCGATTATGATTTACAAACTTAGGTGACCGCGCTGTTACAAAACATAGTTAGGTGACCACACTGTTACATGACCCATACTTAGATGACCGCCAATGTTTTTGACCCCATTTTAAATACACCAATTTCGAAGAATCCATGTATTTTAAATCACAAATACCAAACATCCCCTAAAGTATATTCAAAAGGAGATTCCAATGCATTGGGTTAAATGGAGTAGTTAGTAGTAGCCAATAAGATCTTGTTTAGGGTGTAATTATGACATAAAACGAGCAATTTAATGTGATATGAAGCAAACCCTAGATAGCTTAACTCAACACATGAGATCTGTTATAGGGTTGTGTGCATAAACAAACTAGGTGGTGCCTAGCCACAACAAATACAAGCAAAGGTTGTCATGTTGGCACTGAACTAGTCTCTAGGCAAACATCACTTTTTAATTAATTGACTACTAATCTTGTTCTTAATCACACATGTTCTTTCTTGGAAACTGTGTCACTAGGTCCCTTTAAGTTTGGTTTTTTATTGTTATTTTGAGTTCTTTAGGTGTAGGGTTGTTTTTGAGTTTGCAAAAATACGGTATGTATTGCCCCCAAATCAAATCACTATTTTATTACATTGGTGAGGTTAGTTTTTTTGAATTGGGCAAAGGAATTGATTCGCAAATTTTAATTGGTGTACTAATAAAAGGTTTAATTGAAGACTGATTGAGAAAGAAAACTTATGTATGTCTTAGGCTCCGTGAGGACGGTTTTTTGCAAGGTGGATAACAAGTGTGTAGTTAGGTGAATGTAGGGTGTAAGCAAAGGTAGTATGAGCGGGTAATAGAGAAATACCGAGGGTGAGCCCTATTGACGTATGACCAAGACCTTTAGCGTGAAGCTGTCGTGCAGTTTCGGGCGTTTGGCCTGGTATGTGTGCCGTGTCCTTTGCTGAGTGGATGACCTAATAGAGCCATAGTGGCATTGGCCAATGCTCCATGTGTCCCTTCCCGAGTGGTGCTTTCAAGAGGCATGACCGAGGCCGCCAGATGGAGGCCTATTCATAGGTGGTGGTTGGTGTCAGAGCTTGTTGAGGGGTATGTCTCTGACTGGTCATTGACAGGTCTGTAGTAGGACGCAAAGTGACAGGTGTTTGATAGATAGGGCGGGCTCCCTGCTATTGAGAAGACGTGTGATGAGATATCTCTACCTTGCCTGATAGGTTAGGTGGATGTTAGGGCGGATGAACAGTCGAAGATGGATGAACCGTCCGCCCACTAGATCCTTGGGCTTAGGGCCTAGGGCCCATCAGGACTTTATGTATATAATGAATTTTTTTTTATCTCAATTATACAAATTTGAAGAATTTTTTTCACCTGTAGCATATTTAATTCTTTTTTTCTAAGCAATAGGTAATTAATTAAAGTTTCTCTTCCATAAGTATCAGATTCATGAAGTTTTTTTACTATATTTATAATCATTGTCATTTAGAATCAACTCCTCCCCACTACAAAAATCCGGCACTTTAGCGTCGGTCAAAACCGGAGTATAGCGTCGGTTGATGACCGACGCTAAAGGTTTTAGCGTCGGTCAGAAAAGCGACGCCAATTTCACCGACGCTAAATTTTAGCGTCGGTTGTTTAGTGACCGACGTCAAATCCTTTTCATAAGCGACACTAAATTATGGTCCGACCAGTCCGGCCGAGAACCAAACCAATTTTTAGCGTCGGTCATCAGGCGACGCTAAAAGTAAGAACCGAAGCTAAATTGGTCAACCGAAGACCAAACACGCGTTGACTGCGCCCTTCTTAGCGTCGGTTATCAACCGACGCTAAATGGCCTATGACCGACGCTATTTACGGGTCATTTTAGCGTCGGTTTTGACCGACGCCAAATAAGTATGACCGACGCTAAATATGTTGTACAGGTCAAATATTTTCTGGCCATTTCAGCTCCTTTTCTCATACTCTTCTAGTGCCAACCTGCAAACCGCAATTTCATTCATGGAATGCAATACTAATTATACCACACATTACTAACCAATGACATAGATAACTAATATGCATAACATACTGTATAATTCTAATAATATTAATAACTACATATGTCTACGTGTAATATATCAGCATAAATATTCACTCTTCCTCTCATCACTCATCCTCCTCATCATCCTCACCCTCACCCTCACTCTCCTCCTCCTCATCCTCATCCTCACTTTCCTCCTCCTCCTCCACCGCCTGCAAGGTGTCTTTCCCCTTCCCTTTAGCCCGAGCGGAGGATCCTGAAGCTCCTGATGCCAACTGTGCAATTTGCTCCTTTAGAAATCGAACCTCATCCCGTAACTCTGCTACTTCTCCTTGTACAGGGCAATGTCCGAAGTCATGCATGGCAGTAGCTGATGGCGTGGAACTCTGGCTAGCTGCACCCTTCTTCTTACTCAAGTTGACCTACAAAAAAGAGACAACAAAATATTAAAATTGTTAGTGTTATATAAATTGAAACCAATCCAGATCATAATATACTATATGTACCTTCGTGGGTGTAGCACCAAATCCCAATCCTCGAACTCGACCACTATGCTCAGTGGGGTAGACTTGCCCCAATGCATCGTTAGAACTTACCCAAGTCGGGACGGTTGGGTCGTTCAACAACTCAAGTATCTTAGGCTGCATAGTGGCCACCAATTACATTTTTCAAACCAATCTCTGAAAAGTGAAATGACAAAAAGTTGGAAGGAAAAAAACATGAAATGTCACTTACAACATTAGGATCGGTGTATGTGCCATCCTTCTTCTTGTGAGTGATGGCATACAACTCACCTCTCGTGGGCCTCTTTCCCGTTACGGCTTCCTACACTTGCATAAACTAAACAATATAAATTTCTTTTAAAATAATTTAACTAAATAAGGTGATTTTAGGATGAACTCTTACCAATTCTGATCCTCTCACTCTCAACTTCTTCGACCCTCCAGTGTGGGGTGATTTGTATTCCGCCCTCCTCAAAGAGTTAAGCCGAGACAGCTCCTACAAATTAAGAATTTTTAAGTAACACAATTTGTATCACGAAATAAATTTACTTGAATGAAAAGCATTCATATATTTCGCTACATACCACCATATGCTCACTCAACCTCAAGTCCACATATTGCGTCCACATAGGCGCAGGAACATTAGGAGGTCTCCTCTCTAGTGCCCACGGTCTCGGCGGCACCACAAACGCTTTTGGGTCGAAATCTTGGTTGTTCTTTATAGCTTCAGCTTTTAAAAACTTTTTGTACGGCCCAGTCACTTTCCTTGCCCACAGCTTCGTTTTGTAATCCCTCCACTTCTTTCCTATATCACTCACGATATAGTCAAGAGCTCTATCTTTTGCCTCCTCGGGTTCAATGACAATACTTTTCTGCAACAACAAATTTTATAAACATTAGTATTTATATAACCTAGGTCGTTTGAGAGTAATATTATTTTATACATACCATATAGCGGCGACCAATGCGTCCTTCTCACCATCAGACACATTCGGCCACCCGACGTATGTGATCGGGAGAAGGTTGGTGTCTCTGGAGAGCTGACCATGGATCTGTCCAAGGATCGTAGCTGGACCAATACCTAAGGGTCCTGTAAGACCCCAAGGAATGACAACCTTCTTCCATGGGGAAGACTCATCATCTGATTACTAGGAATGTCGACCAGAGTCTTCACTCCACGTCCATCGATGAGCTCCACCTCATGCTTTCCTGAAGGAGCCATGTCTGTATAACAAAAAACATTTAATTGGATTAGATGTGTAAAACGTAGCAAATAGATTAACTTGTACTATAATAAGTTAAATGAATATATTACCAAACCCTAATCGAACTCTGCAATTATTCCGGGCCTAACTAGGGGTAGAATATTGGAATTATCAAAAGCCGACAACTCTTGATTTCCAAACATCTCACACTCATGTACATTGCTTCCTTCCTCATCACCCATGTCATAGACATCTCTGGGTTTGATATGTACGGGAATGCACCATCCTTTGTCCACTGTATCTTCAACGTAGTAGACCATTCGAGCATCTTTTGCTTCAATATATGGTTCATCGTCTAAACGAGTTCCAGTATATAGCAAATGTGAGAAATTAATGGATGTGAACCCCAATCCATCTTTCTTCACGTATCTAGGATTGTGCGTATTAGCCCATTTGCACTTGAATAACACCACGAAGATTTCTCCATAGTAATTCAACTCAATGATGTCTTCTAACTTGCCATAATACGCCAGTTCACTTGTTTGAGGTCGATTGTCCACTGAGCTAGCGTAACTATGAGTTTCATAGTTGCCGTATACCCCACTATTCTGAGTTTTGAGGGGATTGTCACGAGCAACTATGCAAAACCGATAACCATTAACATCATAAGCAACATATCTTTTTGATTGTCGTTGAGGACCGCGAGCTAACACTCTTAGATCCTTGGAATGGACTACTTGGTTATCGTCAAGAATCTGTTAAATTGACATAAATAATAGTGTGTGACAAGATTAGTATATTCATATTTTTTTTACAACCATATCACAGCTGAATTACATAGACAAGCACGTACCCGACTCCGAAACCATTGTACGAAGTCTCTATGGACAGCTTTCTCAATTTCTGCTGTTGATTTTCCTCGAAGTCGTCGTGTTGTAATAGATTGGAACTCCCTACGGGACAATGAATGATTTTTATTGAAATTCACCTACGTTAAACATGTTGAATTACGAACCATGTCACAAGTCCAAATAAGAATTATACTTACTTGAGAAATGGACCGACTAGTTGGGACCCCATAAGGACATGTCGATGCGCTTGTAACAACTCTGTATCTGTCAATCGGAAGTGATTTATACTACCAACATTGTGCCCAATAGATGGAAGAATGGACAAATCACGTGAATCATCTTCTAATACTTGATCATGAAGTCGAGATCCACGGTTGAATCTAGTCTCGACTCCAACATCATAGTATAGGGATGTGAAATTTGTGATTTCTTCAGAAATCCATCGTTCAGCAATTGAACCTTCTGGTTGTGATCGATTTCGTACAAAAGATTTTAACTTCCCAAGAAATTTGATGAAGAGAACAAGTTCAGTATGAATAGATTATTGGAATTGACAGCGTAATACAGAACATTGAAATTGATAGTTGTACCTTTCTATAGGGTACATCCAACGATAATAGACTGGTCCCCAAGTCTCACTTCCTCGGCTAAATGAACCACTAGATGCACCATGACTGTAAAGAATGATGGTGGAAATATCATTTCCAAACGACACAGAGCTACAGCAATTCGTTGTTGTAGCGTATCCAAACCCTCAACATGGACCACTTTTGAGCATAATTGCTTCATGCAAGAACAAAATTCGACCAACACCGAAGAGACTTGTGATGGCAATACATTCCGAATGGACAAAGGTAATAACTCATGCATTAAGATATGACAGTCATGAGTTTTCAAACCCAATATCTTCCGGTGTTCCACATCAACGCACCGGGATATGTTGCTAGAGTATCCGTCTGGTACGGAAATATCTTTCAAGGTCTCTAACATTGTTTGAATTTCTCGTTTACCCATTGTGTATATAGCTGCTGGACAAGTTCTTCCATCTGGTCTTGGCCATAACTCTCTTCTAATTTTCATGATTTTCAAATCCATCCTTGCTTTCAGATGATCCTTACTTCGATCTTTGTCATTTATCAAAGTGTAAAGAATATTGTCACACACATTCTTCTCTATGTGCGTAACATCGAGATTGTGTCGCAATTTATTGAACTCCCAATAAGGCAATTGAAAGAAGCAACTTTTCTTCTTCCATTGTTCTGTCTGCCTTTTGTTCCCTCCATCACTTCTAGACCTCTTCTTTGGCGGTGCACCCTTCTCACTATCACTCGTCTTCCCAAAAGTGACAGTGACATTCTCCACCTGTTTCAGTATTTCAGAGCCAGATAATAGTTTGGTTGGCTCTCTGAAATCGACATCACCATTGAATTTAGACTTTTGTTGTCGGAAAGGATGATTTGCAGGCAAAAACCGTCGACTTCCTATGAAACAGTTTTTCAAACTGCCTCCCAACCGTAACGGTTCTTGGTTGAAATTACAAGTTCGACAAGCTTGCCCTGTGTAAGTGTTCCAACCAGATAATACGGACAGTCCGGGAAAATCACTAATAGTCCACATTAGGGAAGCTCTCAATTGAAATACCTCTTTTTGGCTGCATCGTATGCTTCTACACCTTCCCACAAAATTTTGAGCTCATTGATTAAAGGTTGTAGGTAGATATCAATATCATTGCCAGGGGCTTTCTTTCCAGGGATGATACTTGACAAAATCATACCTGTTGATTTCATGTATTCCCATGGAGGCGTGTTATATGGCATAAGAATAATAGGCCACGTACTATGACTAAGACTCATATTCCCAAATGGATTGAAGCCATCAGTAGCAAGACCAAGGCGTATATTTCTAGGATCAGATGCAAAATCAGGGTATCTATTGTCAAAGTCTATCCACGCTTCTCCATCTCGTGGATGCCTTGCCATTCCGTCACTAACTTTTTCTGTAGAATGCCACACCATACTCTTAGCTGTTGTAGGACACATAAATAACCTTCTCAACCTCGGAATCAAGGGAAAGTAGCGATATGTTTTCATCGCTTTTCGTTTTTTCTTATGTTCTTGACTTACACCCTCATGCCCATCATCTTTGTATCTGGACTGCTTGCAAATCTTACAAACACTCTCTTCTATATCATTCCCCCAGAACAGCATACAGTCATTCTCACATGCATCAATGTTCGTGTACCCCATTCCAAATTTTGAGATCATTTTCTTTGCACCATATCCCGATTTCGGTATGTTGGCAAACTCAAAAGCGTCATGCAACAACTCAATGATCAACGACATTGCTTTATCGCTGATGTTGTGCATTCCCTTGATATGATAAAGCCTCAAGATGAAAGATAATTTTGAGAACTTTGTACATCCTTCATATAAGGGTGTTTCTCCATCCTTCATTAAATCCCTAAAGTTGACATTGGTCTCATCCGGCTCCTCTGTGTCATTCGGGTAGCTCATGTCATCCTCTCCAATGGGGTGATCTTCAAATACAGTGTTCATATCATCTTCTAGAACATTTTCTACTTCATTACCAATAACAATATCTTCAGAGGCTTGTATTGTACTAGTGACCTCCTCTGGAATAACACCAAAAGCATCATTAACCAGATCTCGAAATGCTCTAGTATGCTCATAGTTTTGCACTACTGCATTTGCACTCTGAGAAGATTCAGCAATAAGGCGCTCTCCATGTCGATACCAAACAGTGTATGTTGTGGGAAATGGCTTGCGAAGCAAGTGTTCGTATACATCATCCCTATACAGCCATTTCTTGAATCCACATTTTGGACACGGACAAATTATTTGCTCTCCTTCATGATTATGCGCGAAAGCGAAATTCAAAAAGATTTCTAAACCATCCCTATACTCCTGTGACAACCGATGCTTGGTTATCCAAGACTTATCCATTTGGAAGATGTCTGATTTAGTGTAGGTGATGGAATTAATTAGAAAGTTAAATCGTAATATCTATCAGTTAACTATATAGCTATATTGGAATAGCTATTAGATATCTACAGCAAAGATTATATTAGGTAACAATGGGATATGCAATATAATTATAATTATGTTGACTCATAATAAAGTACCAATTAGTTAATGACATGGCAAATTACTGAGAAAACTAACTCATACAATAACACTTTAATTGCAAGATTAATAACATAGCAATGTAATAACATATCATTTTAATTGCAAGATTAATAACATAACAATTTCATTGCAAGATTAATACCATAGCAATTTAATAGCAATTTCACATACCAATTGAACATAGCAATTTCAAATAACAAATTAACATAGCAATTTAACATACAATTGAACATAGCAATTCCAAATAACAAATGAACATAGCAAGAAGCTAATAACATAGTTAAAAGAATGCATACCGTACACCTGGGATGAGACGCGAAACAAGGAGAAATGAGGATAGAAGAAAGACGGTCACTGATAAATGTACGACACAATTAGTAATCAGTAAGCATAATAATCCTAAAAAAAAAACAATGAGACGACACAATTGCAAAATTAATATATACATACCTACTACCGAAGAAGAGAAAACAACGAAGAGACGGCGTCACCGCTGCTCCTAGCTCAAACGAAATTACGCCTACCAAAATAAACACAATTTAACTCACTAACTAATAATGCACACTTATTCTGAAATAGATTATTTCACTAACTAGATAATAATATCAAAATCCTAATTCATTAGTTCACAACCTAACAAACTAACTACTAACCCTAAAATCCAATAACTAACTAATTCACTACCTAATTCACTAACTAAATACAACAATATGAAAAAACAAACTACATACCTTAGAAGAGTTGAGAGAGTGGAGAGAGTTGAGAGAATTGAGAGGAGGGCTGCAAACTGCACAAATGATTCTGGCCGTCTGTCCGGGGTTTGTATAGCTTGGGAATTTAGCGTCGGTCGATGACCGACGCTAAATTGGACATTGGGCCGACGCGAAATTCCCGTGTGTTTTAGCGTCGGTTGGAACGAGCAACCTATACCAACCGACGCAATAATGACCGGTTTGCACCAACCGTTTGCCCGGAATCAATTTTAGCGTCGCTTTTTGGATAGATGTTAGCGTCGGTCGGTGTATGACCGCGCTAAACCTCGGTCAAACGCGAGTCAAGGGTTTAGCGTCGGTTATATTTCGACCGACGCTAAATTCTTTCCTGCCGACGACGCCAAACTTCCCTTTTTTTGTAGTGCCCGTATATCAATCCTGCTTACGTCATTTTCGACAACCACTTGTAATCAGTGCTCTTAATCGACTCAATCTAGTTAGAAACTTACAAATTGTAACCCTAGATGCGCAAATACTTTTATCAATCTCTACCCAAATACTTAACCACACAACCACAAACTCTAGATCAACTACTACATTTTCCACAAACACAAAGTTAAACAAGTTAAGTGAACCCACTTAAACAAATGTGCAATGCCCATTAGTTGCAATGATAGGTTGTCAAATTTTGTCCTAATGTAAGAGTTGTCCCACCACAAAAGTTTGAGCAACTATGATCAAATGGCAAATCCATTAGAAATGGGGATATCTTGGAAAATGTCCTCCATTTTAATTTGTTCATGAATCATAAGCAGCTCATTAAGCATGATTAACAGGTTGGTATGCATAATAACCTTCTATTTTTGTACCATAAACCTCTTGAGTTTTGTTTGCTTCTCCTTGGAAGTGCATCATCAACTCTTAATTAATGAACCCCCTCTCTATAATTGGGTTGTATCTATAGAAGGGATAATGCATAACAAAGCAGAAGGGATTCTCCACTTTGGTGTTTCAGATTCTTCATTGTAGTTTTTGATCAATTTTTCAAGTTAGTGGGGTTGTCGGGTTGGTGGTCCGAGATTCTGATGGTGGAACAATTAACCCGTGAAATTGTGATCTATGGGATGACCGATTTTACTGGTTATAATGGTTTGACCCGGTTTTTTCTCCAATCAACCCATGTGAAATAACGCATCAGACTGAGCCAGACTGGTGGTCGGTTCCTAGTTTTACTAGTCCGATCGGTCGGTCTGGTCTGGTTTTAATAACATTGGTTCTAACTCTTTCATTTTTAGAATTTTTGGTTGTCAAGGAAGCATGTGCTCTCTGATGGGATATGGGATGGTCTACAGTGGATATAGAAGGGGATGCATTCCAAGTGATTCGTTCGTTCTCGAATCATCAGGTGCTCGCTTGCAAAGAAAGTGATTTGGTGACAGATATATGCAATTTACTGGACTCGTCCCTTCCCCATATCGAATTGGCGGCGGTTCCGTGTCGGACTAATACGACAGTCCACTATGTGGCTTGCCATGCACTTCGATGCCTCCCAAGCCAAGGAGTGGTAAACCTTTCGGCTTAGGTGTAGTACACTTGATTTTTTCTCGTGTATGGTTATCTCTATTTCTCTTGCTTGAGTTATCCAAGGCAAAAAAAAAAAATGTTTAAATATTATTTTTAAATATATGTTACGAAAATGAATTCTCACTTGATCGAATTCATGACTATGAACTAGTACCACCTTCTAAATGTCTTCTTCTTTAGGTGGTACCTCTCACACAATAGGTACCATGTACAACAAACACATTTTCATCTACTACTTTGTCTCTATCTTTACACGTTGATGTTGATACTTGTCTCGTTTCTGTACTACATATGTATACAGTTGTTTGGTATCGAAACAACAAACGCATTTTCATCTTATTCTTCATTGCAATTCCGAAGTCAATACATATCTCATTTTCAAAAAATAAAACTGTACAAACATAACATACGCAACCAAGATCGTTCCAACTATCTCGACATGGCGATCATCGATAACCAAATCTGTAGTTAGGTAGGGTGAACATGTTTGTAATCTTCATCCACCAAGAGTAATGGAAGATAGAGGTGTACCCCAAATAAACCTAAAAAGAGCCATTGTAGAAGAGAGAGGGTAAGCCAAATTGATGTGCAAAATGCTTTTATATGTATGTGATATTCTCCCATAACACCAACATTTAACCTTTTCTCTCATATAGTGTTAATTTAATATTTCAAGGCTGTTTGTTATGTAAAGTTGTGTAGTCAGTACTCAGTGGCAGCTCTATCATCTTAACAATCAATCACAAGTGTGTACTATTATGAAGTTGAAAATTCAACTCTAATGTAAACCCTTTGTTGGTGGGTTTTTACATTACGTTATCAGTGTATGTATCCTTATCCACAAGCTACTCGACCAAATAGCAGCCTTGTTGGGAGATTTAGAAATTGGGTCATCAGGATTTGTTCTTAAGCACTTGGCGAGTTGGTATCATAGTATGTATGGACCTTTTTGTTGCAAGTTGCTGCACTAGCATACATGCATACAATCGTCAGAAATTAGGTTTATGCCGGGAGGATTGTTTCACAATGGACTGTGTGTGCTGCAGTATTTGTTAGGATCAGAAAACTTGGGGGAATGAATTGATATGTTTTTCGGACTGATCTGTAAGTAAACGATATAAGAACGATTCGGAATTCTATTCCAATAACTCGAGTTATTGGGATGTAACGGTTCTTGATGTGTTATCAGAGTTTTTGACTAATAAGAGGTTATGGTTTTGAATCTCGGTAAGTTAACTACCAATTTGTGGATAAAGACTTATGACAACCTTGTAAGGTAGTTGATACATTAGAGCTTATAGATGATGTTAGGCATAGAGTTGGCAAAATCTGACTCGACTGAGCCTGGTCCAAATTCGATTAGATTCGACCAATAATCCAAATTTACCAAAAAATCAACACTTTTCAAAACTAATCCAATCATAATATCTAAAATTTCTGCAAACTAAGCAAACTATGCTCTAATTGATCCATAGTGTGATAAATCGGTGACCCAATGAACCCGTGACCCTTGACACGCCCAACTCGACCCGTAATCTGCATAACCCACCCGTTTGACAACTCTCTTAGCCATAAGTTTCGAACTCAATCTGTGGAGTCTTTGTCCACTAATGATAGCTCGCTCAACTCCAAAGCCTAACACCGCGATGCATGCACTACATTAACGCAATCATATTCGACACAACATCTCTTCGCGAGGCACGAAGGATTTAGCCCATGTTTCGTACTACATCGGCCAACCTAGTGTCCTAGTTAAGAGCTAAATATACATACAAATCAATTAGTATAACCAATTCTATCTAACCTAACATCTCACCAACCATTCAAAAACTAGTAAAAGTAAACAAGAGTAAGTAACCAGGCAGTCAAAGAGCAGCAGGGACTGTGCTCATCTTTGAATATCTCTTAGAAGTTAGAAGGTACAATTTCCAATTGTTTTCTTTTGCTTTACCTTTCATCTTCAGACCAAAAACAGAATACGGCATCGTTTCAAGTCTCCTTCTTTACTGCAGTTGGTTCTCCTGGAAACTAAGAACAATAAACCAGAAAAAAAGGGAAAGAAAAATACTCTGGAAAGCACAGAGTAACAGACTGCACCGCAGTTTTCTGGGTCTTTTCCCCCCTCTTGCTTGTGATGAATGATGCTGCTGTTCTTTCTTCCATTCTCCCATGCTTCTCTGCTCATGTGTTTCACGGATTCCCTTTTTACAGTTTTACTTGGATTCTGAAATCACAGTGTTTATCATCGATGCAAATGATCTCTCTATGTCCTGCAAACCTGGGAACAGTAAACCACAGGAGATAAGAGAGTGTGAGTGTGAAGGACTCTTTCCCAAATTTAAGATAACTTGATTCCCTAAACCCCAACCAAAAAGGAAAACCCAGCAGGAAAAGCAAAAGAGGCAAGCAAACCTCTGCTACTTACTTACTGATGTGAAGGTTTTCACTTCTGGTTTTCACCTGTTTGATCCTGCTGGCTTACATGTGTGGCTTTTAAGTCTTGAACCGCCAAATTCCTCCATCTTCAGTCTTACCTGGCACGAACAACTTGTCACTGTCTCTCTTGCCTTTCTCCTGTTCTTTTTTTTTCTTCATTTTCACAGTGTTTTAGTACTCTTCTATTAGACCGCCATGCATTTTCGCCCATCAAATCACATCATGTCCACGGTCTTCCCTTCAACTGGCTTTCCCCTGCAAATGCTAACTCCATCACTATCTTTAATTTGATGTAGCCATTAGCCAACGTTTGAGCAAGTAACAGGCTTCTGCCAATTGTCACTATTGTGGCTGCAGTAAATGAAATGCAGTTGATCCAGTCCGTAAGGATTAGAGACAAGAACCATACTTTCTTCATTATAGAACAATCATCATCAAGATATGACAGGGAGAGTGTGATCATATGTTTTCAAGGAAAAGGGAAAAACTAGTGCGTGTTGATCGAATTGGACAGCTTATGGAGTTAGGAGACTAGAGTAAACTGGACTTTTGTGTGAATGCTGCTCAAGTTCAGCACTTCATCACCATTCCTAGAGGTATTCAATTCCATGAACGCCTTACAATTGCTTTAGCACCACTGCTACCAGCTAGTCTATCTCCAGTAGTAATTGATAATAAAGGTCTGCAAAGACAGAATAGAAAACTTGGTATCTTATAGCTATGGTAGAATGATTTCACGGGAACAGTAATTAGTTGCATGAAGCCAGTTACAGTATATGAAACATTTGAAGGCCATTACTCTGTCAACAAGCTATTAACCAACCAAATTGGATAAACAACAACTGGTTCACAGTATCTCCACACTCACATGATTGTTCTATCCAAACAAACTTAAATTTAGTGGCACCCAAGAGTTGACTCAATTGTTCAACTGATACATTGTTTTCCATTTCTATCAATCCACATGACAAAGGCCCTACAATGTTAACCATGAACAAGTACTAAATCGTCCTCTAGCTAGCCCCCAAATTTTCTCTTGTAAACATCAACTCTAAACCCCTAAATCCATGGAACATTCTGATAAGTAAACATCAACTTCCATACTGACCTCAAAAGAGTTAAGAATGAATGCCACATATACAAACAAACTCACCGCAATTCATTTGCGAGAAAGAGCCAGAGGGTTTCGTAACACTTGCGGGCCAGTCTCATACAATCCAGCCAATGCAGCGTTTCCATATTAGGGTCTCTTTCAATCACAACATCAGACACTGTATCTGCACCGCGCCTCTGTACCCAGTGATCCTGCCGCGGACTCTGGCGACTGCCCTATCTTGAGAGGGAAGCGAAGCCGTTGGCCAAATCGGCAATTAGTCGAACATCTGGTGGGCGTCTGCGGGAGAAGTAAGGGGAGGTCAATTGGTTGAGCCAGAGGATGCAGGGGACGCATCCGGTGCCTCGGATACTGAATCTGAGGAAATTTCCCGGTTTGGAGTCTCGGGAGGTGACGGTTCCAAGGATTTCGGCGCGGGAGAGGGGAACGCCGCGGCGAGCGAGGAGGCAACGGCGGCGTCGGAAGAAGTTGGGATTTGGGTTAGGGAGAGGAGATCGAAAGCTAGGAGCTTAACGTGGATGTTCTGCAGATTTTGTGGCGTCATCGGCTCATCCGACGGAGGAAATTGCTTCAGCGGCTCCACGATGTTCTTGATCCACAAACAACTGTAACACCAAACCATTCAAAGTAGTAATCACAACCTCTATCCAACTGCAAATCTAACAAACTGAACACATTTACATAATCACTAACCTTTATCAGTAATCCACTAATTTGAATAAGAGCGCTAATCTTCGATTCGTAAACGTGGACAACAAACAAAAAATTTCTGTAATTTTAAAATTCTGTTCAGGTAGGAAATTTTACAATTTTCTGTAATTTACTTCCAATAAAGTGGAATTATTAATATTAGAGAATAATTAATATCCACGAAATCTGTATTAATTTTAAACCGGTTTTTAGCTTGGTTACATGTTATGTCAAACTTGGTGGACATGGCGATTTTCGCTCTTTATAGTTTTTTTTGGTCGAGCACTCCCACGGAAGAGGAGGTACCAAGAACGCCTAGATTTAAGGGAGAAAAGAGGAGGAGGGAGGAGAGGGTTGGGTGGGGTTGGGGTTGGTTTTGGGGGAAGCGATTAGATACCTGTGGAAGCAGAATCCGAAAAAAGCAATTAAATTGTGAATGATGGGGCGAATGAAGTCAAAATTCATCAAAACTTGTGCAGAAATCGTGGCCCAAATGAGCATGAATTAAAGAGAAACGAAGAGTGTTTCGGAAGAATTCAAAATTGTTACTCTTTAAAAAAAGCAAAAGAACTCAAGTAACTAGTAAAAAACTTAAAATGAAACAAAACAACAAATTCACGTTGACAAAAAAAATTTTTTTGTCAAAAAAACAAAAGAAAAGTTTAAGATAAAATAAAAAAAAAAAAAAAAGCATGTTAATTAGTCGCCCATAACACCCACTACCACCACTATTGCATTACCAAAAACGTGTAAATCTGTTGAGATAAAACCTCAACAAAGTAACAGTCATAATCCAATACAAACACCAAATCCCAACAAACACGTAACCCACTCCACAAATCCAACAATCAGAGAACCAAACCGGACAAACCAGGAGTGAACCAATAGACCAGACAATGAGCCGGACCAAACCGAAATGTTATCTGACCGAAAAACTACCTCGGGTCCTGCCGATTTGCAGTTGGGAAGCACGAACCTCACCGGCGAAAGTGCCCATTGGAGGAATCAAGATCAATTCGGCTCCATCGATAACCGTTTGCCTGTAGTTTCCTGGAAATCCGAGGAAGCGGAAATCTAACTGAAACCATCAGAGATTCCCAAGGTTGAGATCGGAGGAAAGCGTCGGGCGTAAAGGTTCTCAATCTGAGGACAATTAAAAACCAAAGGAGAACAAAGGTGAAGTTTCACCCCAAAGGGTGGCGTCAAGTCTCAAAAGAACCTGTATTTTCAGCCCACGAAAACATCGTGATGGCGTGGAGGTCCTTCCGCTTGACCCCTAAAGGCCATCGTGGCGGAAGGGAGAGAAAAGAAAGAAGAGGGGAAAGAAGAGAACCAGCCGGATATGAGATCCAGGCCAGGAAAAGGGGGAAAAGAGGAGATCGCAGGGAGAGGAAGCATTACTGTGCACCAATCCGGTGCGACGCTGATCGGGGACGGCTGATCGGGATGGAGGAGAAGTTACCCGGGCGAAGGAACGGATTCAGACGCTGCTCCTCGGCTTTCCTCTGGCGTGACGAGCAATTCCTCGTCCCTTTGTCGGGGCGGACGCGGACTGGCTTATCGCCGTTTGGCCGATTGTCTTAGCGGAGCTCCTGACGTGGAACAACATCTCGTTGAAGAGGCTAGTCACCTTCTTCTCGATGTGCGATTTGATGGACGGAAATCGTCTTCTCCACCGCCAGTTTGAGCGACCTCACCGGGATGTTCCACTAATACGACTGACTGTTGGAAGAGACCCGAGTTTGAAAGACGGGGAATAGAAATGGAGGGGGAAACCCCTAAGAATGGGTAGCAAGTGGATTTCGCTCTTTATAGTTTGATTGTTAGAAATCGCCTTTAAGTTGGAGCCGGGATCAACCAATTCGACAATGACACGTGGCAATTCGGCCCAAAATTGTATATCTATAAATATGAATCTGACCCCATGGTTGATTAACATGACCTACACCCGACATCATAAGTCATATGTTAGCACGCTTGAGGTTATCACATACACCTATAGGGTTTGGTCTGATACTTCTCCATCTCCCTCAAATAAGTTAACCCCCTCTTACTTACAGACACACGCTTACTACTGTCCTTGTATGCCTTGCGATGTATTTTATAAAAATTTCAAAGCGCGGCTAAAACTCTTATTAAACCGACTAGACTATCTGGTGGAACAAAAACTCAAACAGAATAATGGCTACAAATATTCTTAATATTTTTAAATTATTTTGCAAGAAAAAATTATGATTTGTGATTTTTTTTTCCTTTTGAAGAGATTTGATTATGATATTTGGTTTAATATAATCCTATTGGGTGGGTCATCATTAATAATGAATTCTTGGTTTGGTAAATATATTTATTTCGAAAACAGCGGCAACGTACCAGGTTTTTTTGGATCCTTTTTTGCTAGAATTGTTGG
>JAVBHU010000501.1:0-20636 GCA_034768395.1 Linum lewisii | reverse complement strand
AAGATTTCCATTTGCTGAACACAGATATTGTGTTCGACATCTCTGGCACAACATGTCTTCAAAGTTCGATGGGTCCATGGCATTAAAGAACATGTTGTGGGACGCGGCAAAATCCACATACCTGCAAGCGTACCAAGAAGCAATGGAAACACTGCTTGAGAAAGGAGGTAAGTATGTGAAGGATGGCCAGACCCCTCTCGACTGGCTTCACGAGCGAGATGTACAGACATGGTGTACGTGTTTCTATTGAACACAGACTTAGTGTGATATCTCATTGAATAACCATTGTGAGGTGTTCAATCGGTGGATTCTAGATGCTAGGGATATGCCCATCATTTCTTGTTTGGAGAACATCAGGTATGATATCAGGAATGATGAACATCTTCTTTGGAGAACCATTTTGAGCCTTGTTTTTTGTTAGTACTAATTAAGATGTCATTGGTCTTTTTCTTTATGCATTCAGGTGTAAAATGATGAAACGGCTTCACAAACAACAGATTTGTCTGGAAAAACTTCCCCACGACGCCATTTGCCCCAAATCCAGGTCGACAGTTTGAGGTTGAACAAAGGGAGGTCCCCGTTTTGGTACCATGTGTACAATAGGGATGGGGAGTTTGAAGTTTAGGGTCCACGAACGTTCGTCGTCAATTGAGACGGTTCGAGTGCGCTTGCGGTTCTTGGCAGCTTTCGGAATCCCTTGTGAACATGCGATTGCATGTATTACATACAACGGAGGGAAGCTGTTGGACTATGTGACCCTGCCTTCCTAGTTGGAACATACAACCGGTCATACACAGTTGCAATCCAACCGTTGAATGACTCAATGATAAGAAGATTTTACCAAGGTCGTATTCCACGAGGTCCTCTCATAAGCTAATACTCACAAGGTTCGTAACATTTGAATTGAGGTTGATTTTGAATGAGAACTAATCAAAAGCATAAACAAACAAAGCAAACTAACAAGTGAAATTGAGGATCAAACAAGAGAGAAGGGAGCTTAGTTTAGCAAGGGGTTTCTTCAAGCTCAAGTTCATGAAAGCTGGATTGAATCTCAAGCAACGATGTGTAAACTAATGACCATGCAATTCACTCAAGTAGAATCAACGAACTCTCGCACAATTGACTCTCTATCTCCTAGACCAAATGCACCTTGCTTTCGCTATTGACCAAAGGAAATGGAGTGCCTTAGCTTGCTCAATGAAATGCTCAACACTTGATATCTATGCTAACATTCATCTAACACAAGGTATGATGCAAGACACTCTCATGTCAATCATATAACACTGGTATAACAATCAAAAGGGTCTTTCAACTTTCAAATGAAAGAAAACTAAATGCACACCAAGTGTTTAATAAAATGACAACAAGGAAAACAAGCTCAAAATGGTGCAATTGCATAATCCAATCTCTCAAATCATTCAATTACAATCCAAACACCTTAGATCAACATCAATCAATCATTCTCATGTATTGAAAGACATAAACAATACCAAAAGAACAAGTCAAGCTCTAATGGCTACAAGCACAAGGTCTAGGGCCATCATCTTACACAAATGGCTATGAGAAACTCAATCCAAACAATCAATCATCTATCCTAGCTTGATCCATCCCCCACTAAACTAAACCTAAGCTTAGCCTAGCACAACCATGAAAAAAACCTGAAATTGAGTAGAAGAGACCATCCTTGTGTCCATGGAGGATCTTGCAACTTGGCTCTTCAAGCTTCACTCCAAGGTATGGAGGACTTCACTTAGCTCCTTGATCTTCAAGTTGATCAACAATTGAGGAGAAGGATGATTGGATGAGAGGAAGGGATGATGATCGGCGTTGATAGTCGAGAGAGAGAGAGAGAGTGACAAGTGTGTTCTGAAATTAATGAATTGTTCCTTCATTTTTCCGCCCGCATCACCTTTAAATACTGCGCTGAAAATCCCTTGAATTTTCGGCGAAAACTGTGTAAGATTTTCGCCGAAAATCTCTTTGAAAAACCCCGGATATCCTTGCATTCCTTCATAGGTTTTTGGCGAAAACTTCCAGAGTTTTCACCGAAAACTCCTTCACAAATCCAAAGTCATCCTCCTGTAACTCTGCTGCTTGAAAATGTCAAAGGTTTTCGGGGAGAACTTAGAGTTCTCGCCGAAAACTTCTTCAGTGGAAGGGTGCATTTTTCTCGTTTTTGCAACGGCCATATTCTCCTCCGTCCTAGCTCCGATTAACCTCCCGTTTGATCCTACGTGCTCCTTGTCACCAGTACTATGACACCAAGGCCTGAAAATGCACAAATAAAACTCCAATAGGCACTGAAATTTCCTTCAAAGTGGCACTTGGACAACAAAAGAGCACTTTGCATAAAACTTCCATAAAAGCATATAAAACATGGCAAAATGGGATCAAACATGGGAGATTCTTAGGCTAATTGAGGCTTAAAATGCACTAAATAAAGTCACACATCAAACTCCCCTACGACTAAGCTTTGCTTGTCCTCAAGCAAATGAATTAGAAAACATCCAAGTTCACAAATGACAAGATCGGCCCCGTTGAGATTCAAGCAATAACAATTTGGCTTAAATTGTTCCACGAACAAACTTAACCTACACATGGAAGAACGTCAACCAAACAAGTCTAGACCTCACTATTTTCTACACACTTCAAGTAGCAGTAAGTTGGGATACAGAAAAACTAACCACGACAACACCAATTCTAATTAAAAGGACTTGAACTCGGGAAATAAAACGAATTAGGTGGGGTAGGAAAATTTTGGAAAGTGTAAGTGATCGTGATGTGGCTATCGACACAACTTCATCCGCCTCTAAATCTGCACTTTACAAGCTCTAGCTAGGATCATTTTAACAAGGGCCACTTTTAAGAACTCTTTCTTTCTTTTCTCTTTTTTTTTCTTTTTTCTTTTTCCTTTTCTACTGCATACTAGTGCTCGATCCAACACTTCACTTAGGTGTTGAACCTGCCTAGCTTACAACCTTTGCCTTTGCTAGTGCTCAACCCGACACTTCACTTAGGTGCCGAGCTTGCCTAGCTTTTCTTTTGAGCATTTTCTTTTGAACATTCTCTTCACAAATTAGCCACTTGATCCTTAGCCCCTTACAAATTCCACACAAGATTTCGATTTGGATTCCGTCTAATCTCAAGCCACAATCACGAGGGATCAAAAAGGTGATGAAAAACATGGAATATGGTGAAAATGTGTATGATCCAACAAACAGGCCAAGACTCAACGGGTTATCCTATAGGAAACTGATTCGGGTAGGCTTTTTGGCTGAACGTGGTGAAATTCTAATTGCCTTCATCATCTTAGAATGGTTTTATCGAGCGGTACAAAAACACGTATCAAACCAATCAACCAACATACAAGAGTGATAACATCTCTGTTCTGGCCTAGACTCATTTGACAGTAGTGCTAACATGCTGGTTAAAGGTTCTAAGTGATACAGTCTAAACGTCATTATGAAAGCTTGAAGTCAACTAAACACCAAAAGTCAAGAACCGAATGATTCTACAATAGAGGAATTTGACATTCAATCAAGATCATGCAAATCATCAAAGCATAACAATGGACTTCTACCGACAAATATTCACACCAAACCTCAAACTCCCCCTACGACTAACATGAGCATTGCCCTCAATGATCAAGAGAGAGAGGGTAAGGTGGAACGAAGTTACCGCGTTGGTAGAGAAGCATAGAAAGCCAAAGTAGAGGAAGAGTCCCATGACGCACATTGTGAAGAGTGATCCGCCTAAGTGCTTGCCAACATCTTATTCAACGAACTAAAACAACACAAAAACATAAAAGTGGAAAGGTAAGGGAAACATGGGTTGCCTCCCATGAAGCGCTTCTTTAACATCTCTAGCTAGACGAAACCTAAAGCACTCAAGGCATAACCAAGGATAAAACCTCGACCGCACCAATTGCATCATGAACAACATAATGTTTAAGTCGATGGCCATTCACCTTAAAAGGCTCGGCCTGGACGGAGAAATTACCTTGACGGTGCCATAAGGAAATACTTGAGTTACCGTGAATGGTCCGGACCAACGAGATCTCAACTTCCCGGGAAAAAGTCTGAGCCGAGAGTTGCATAGGAGGACTTGATCACCAATTTTGAAATCCTTGCCCGTTTCAATCGGGAGTCATGAATGAGCTTCGTCCTCTCCTTGTATAGCTTGGCACTCTCATATGCATGATGGCGATACTCCTCGAGCTCATGTACCTGAAACTTACGCTCTTCTCCTGCGAGACTCAAATCAAGGTTTAGAAATTTCAAACGCCCAAAGAGATCGGTGCTCCAGCTCTACCGGCAAATGGCAAGCTTTACCATAGACCATCCTATAAGGAGTAGTGCCTATAGGGGTCTTATAAGCTGTGCGGTAGCCCATAGAGCATCATCAAGCTTCGTCGACCAATATTTTCGTGATTGATCGACCGTTTTCTCCAAAAATCTCTTAAGTTCCCTGTTTGTCACCTCGGCTTGCCACTAGTTTGAGGGTGATACGAGGTAGACATCCGATGAGTGACACCGAACCGGCGGCACACTCTATCGAATTGCCCTTGAAAGTGAGTACCTCGATCACTAATGATAGCACAGGGGCACCAAAACGGGTGAACAACTTAACAAGAAACTTCCCTACAACTCGGGCATCATTGGTAGGCAAAGCTTGTGCTGTAACATCCCCGCTCAACCAAACGTTTGGAACTCAAGATCGGTAGGCTAGGGTACTGGAATCAGTGCTCTTAAGCTTCCCTTGAGTTTCGGGTCATTCGGGTTTAAGTTGGGTCGAGGTTGCAAAGAGGGGATTGGGGATGCACCAAAAAGTGCTGATTTTGGGCCCTAAAGTGCGCAGGCGCACATTTAGAAGTGCCAGGCGCACTTTTCAATTAATTCAGCAAACTTTCGGCAGAATATTCAAAATGTGCGCTTTAGGGTCAATTGCGCCGGCGCACATTTTGACATGCCAGGCGCACATTTCGTGCATAAAAGGACGGAATTGCACGGAAATCCGTATTTTCTTTCCCCTTTCTCTCTCCCCGAAAAGCCATTGACGAACTTGGAGCGAGCAACCTTCGAAGGGTGATTCCGGGGGCTGTAGAGGTCAGAATTGAGTTCCGTTTGTTGCTATGGATTCGTAGCGACGAGGAGAAGAGATCGCTAACCTCTATTTTGGGTTTCTGGTGTAGGTCGTGAGCAGTAAGGAAGGGTAGAACTACGAGTTGGTGGTTGGAAATCGAGTTTCTGGGGAACTAGAAGACGATTAGAGCCTCGTCTTCTATTCCAGGTGAGGGCCTAGCGTTGTGTAGGTAGTTTGGACAGCGTGAGGAGTTTCAATTGGACTTAGAACAAAACCTAGGTCATGCATGAAAATGATGAGCGTAAAAGGGGATAAACTGTTCTGTGAATGTACTTGATTGCCATTGATGATTGCCGTGATTGATTGTTGTTGTTGATTGCTATGATTTGGGGTTGGTTGTGAACTGAAGTGAATTAAGTAATGGATTGACATAGAAATGAGAACTAGGATGGTTGGGAAATGAGTGCGGGTGCTATGATATTATGAATTGTTGGTTGTGGATGCAGGAGAGTTGCCCTGCCAATGTGGGGTCGCTCTGAATAAGAGGAACAGTGGGTGACCCCTAGACTCATGACATGGCCTCCCCTGTACTTGCAGGTGGGGGTGGCCGGTGAGCTAGCCGGTTACCCTTTGGTTGATTGTAAGTGTGTATTGTGGTCGTGGCTGGAGCGTGGAACCAAGGGATGTACTGAGAACTGTGTACTGTGATATGAACGTGGATGATGTGAATTGTGCCTTGTGAGAATGAGCTGTGATGAGTTGGATTTGTGGTGTTGGTATTTGAATGTCAAAGTAGAACCTGAAGGAGCCCACACTACCCACCCGAAATACTGTTGTGATCGAGTCCGATTCACTGGGGTGAATCCCATGACGGGAGGTCATGGTTGTTGATATCTCCGAAATGGAAGGATCCCAATGGGATGCGTCGTGATAGCTCCGTGGAGGAAGGATCCCTAAGGGGATGCGTCGTGTTATCTCCCTATGAGGGAAAGATCCTGCGGGATGTGTGTCGAGGATGTGGCCGGCGGTGGTGGTGTGGACAACTCCTTGGCGCCTAATAACTCACCTAGATAATATGAATGTGAATGTTCGTGTGCTTGTGGTTGTGGTAGTGACTTGATTGATGGATGTGATGTGATGATGCTGTGTGTGCTGTGGATTGATGTATTAGTTCTGTGTTATTCTAATGCTATGAATCGTGCTTGAGAACAAGAACTGACCAACGTGATCACCTAGACTGTCTTAGGGAATTAAAATATGGAAAGGGGGGGTTGGGTTTGGTTCCGTTGTTGGATGTCTTGTGCGGAGTTGGGACCGCTCCATAGAGTAGGACAACGTGTAGGTAGGCCCAGTGGGTTCACTCAATTTCAATAGGAAATTGATCCCTTTCTCCCTTTCAGGATCTCGTAGCTAGAGAGAGTGGTGTGGTGCCAGAGTTGAGGGTGGATTCCGAGAAGTGCTGGGCTGAAGCTATGAGGTGAAGACTGGTGCCTACTTGGAGTTGACCTATTTTTATATTTCAGTTGACTTGGACATTTTGGGGGTTTTACTGGGATTTATGTATCTTTCTGGTTACGTTGGATTTTATGGGTTTTAAGTTGGATTTAGAGTTGTAAACAGTTTATGTTTTCATGGTTTATGGAGGCCTCTCACTTAAACTCTTATTCAAAGTTTGGATTTGATTGTTATCTCTGTCGTTTTTCACTGGGTAATACTCGATACCGGTTCAACCTCGGGTTTCACCGAGCTGATTCGGGTTGGGTGTTACAAATGGTATCAGAGCCTGGTTTGTCGCTGCTGTACCGGTTGATTATCTTCTCTCTTTGGGGAGTAATTAACCTCGTTGGGAGGGAGGATGAGACATCGGTACGGGACCGACATTCCAAGGGTTTTTGTCAAACCGTTTTAAATGGGTGGGATGTTTGAAATCAAGTGGTGAATTGAGTTGTTTGAAGTCTCTTGAGCGGTCAACTGAAATGTTTAATGTCCTCCTGTAGCGAGAACCAGTCGATGGGAAGTCACTCCGTGGGTCACTCCGAGCATGGAGCAGAGGGGCGTCGGTTTCGGCCGTCGGATTTGAAGGGTTGGAACTTCAGTGAGTTCGCCGGGGAGGTGGCTGATCCAGCTGTGGCTGAGCGATGGATTAAGGAGTGCAACTTCAAGTTCTTGAGGGCTGGATTTGAGGATGGGATGAGGTTGCAAGCCATGACCTTTTTGCTAAAGGGCCATGCCTTGGAGTGGTGGGAGTCCTTGCCGAGAGTCAGGTGTACCCGCCTGAGCTGGGGTTTGAGGAGTTCTTAGGGATGTTCCGTGACCAGTTTTGTCCGGATATTTGGAGGGAGGCAAAGTCCAAGGAGTTTCTCGAGCTGGTGCAGGGTGAGAAGTCGGTTCTGCAGTACTATATGGAGTTCACCAACCTCTCCCAATGGTACGATGAGCATGCTAACCGAGAGCAAAAGTTGATCCGTCGGTTCAAGAGGGGTCTGAGGTGGGAGATTCAGGAGGGGGTCACATCTGGTGACATGGGGAGTTTGGTGGCGGTGAAAGGGGCTGCTATGGAGAGGGAGTTATTAGAGCTGGGGAAGAAGGAGGAGAAGAAGAGGAAGGCGTCGGCTCAGCCTTCTCCTTCGGTTACTCATAGTCACCCGGCAAAGAGAGTTCAGTCTGTTTTCTCAGGCCAGCGGGGTGTGCAGTCTGCCCCGACTCGTCGAGCTTTGGTGTGTTTCACTTGTGGCCGTCCGGGTCATAAGAGCGCAGAGTGCAGAGGAGGAGGATCGGTGCAGAGGGGAGGAGTACCATCGGGACTTCCTGTGTGTGGCACTTGCGGGAAGCCTCACTATGGTGCATGCCACGTGCTGAGGACGGCATCTGTGACTTGTTACACTTGTGGGCAGCCGGGTCATAGGAGTAACTTCTGCCCGAGGAGGAGTGCTGCACCAGCCCAGTCGGTGGGATCGGTGCAGGGGCCTAGGGCTCCATCTAGGAGCTATGGAAGCAGAGGTGGAGGCAGTATGGGGCGAGGGGTTGCAAGTGCTGGTCGAGGAACGGGAGCTAATGCCACACCTGTTGGAGCTGGAGGGGAGCAAGGGAGGCTTTACGCTCTCACTAAAGGTGCGGCGGAGAATGCGAACGACGTGGTGACCGGTATGATCTCCATCTTAGATCTTTCCGTTTACGCTTTGTTTGATTCGGGGTCAACCCATTCCTTTGTATCTGAGAAATGTTTGAGTAGTTTGGGTGTTGTAGCTAGTAGTTTGGGTGTTAGTTGGGGCGTCAGAACTCCTTTGGGGACTTCTGTTCGGGTGGATAGAGTCTGTAGAGGGTGTAAAGTGTTAGTGGGAGGTGTAGAGTTCTTGGCTGATTTGGTGGTGCTTCCTTTCAATGAATTCGACGTTATCCTCGGCATGGATTGGTTGGCTAGGCATGGGGCTTTGCTTGATTGTCAGAAGAAGGAAGTGTTGCTTCAGGTGGGAGGTGTCGGCCAGGTGGTGTTCAAGGGTGTTAGGAAGAGGGAGTCCGCACCTATGGGAGTAATTTCAGCAATGCAAGCCTTCTCTCTGATCCAAGAAGGGTGTGAGGCTTTATTGGTGCAGGTGTCAGTTGAGCAGAATGAGGAGTTGGAGAAGGTACCAGTAGCTCGGGAGTTTGCGGATGTGTTTGAGGAACTACCCGGAGCACCGATCGAGCGTGAGGTGGAGTTCAATATAGAGCTGGTTCCTGGAACTGCTCCAATCTCTATTCCACCTTACCGCATGGCACCGGCGGAGTTAAAGGAGTTGAAGGAGCAATTGCAGGAGCTCTTGGATAAGGGGTTCATCCGCCCAAGCGTGTCACCGTGGGGGGCACCGGTGTTGTTTGTGAAGAAGAAGGATGGGTCGATGCGGATGTGTATTGACTATAGGCGGTTGAACAAGGCGACGATCAAGAATCGTTACCCACTTCCAAGGATAGACGATCTCTTCGATCAATTGCAAGGGGCTGAAGTGTTCTCGAAGATAGACTTGAGGTCGGGTTATCACCAGTTGAAGGTGGAGAAAGGATCGGTGCCAATGACAGCCTTTAGGACCCGCTATGGACACTATGAGTTTCTGGTGATGCCGTTTGGTCTCACCAATGCTCCCGCCGCGTTCATGGCCCTCATGAACAAGGTTTTCCACGAATATTTGGATAAGTTCGTGATAGTGTTCATTGATGATATCCTCATTTATTCTAAGACCAGGAAGGAGCATGAGGAGCACTTGAGGATTGTTTTTCATAGGTTGAGGGAGCAGCAACTATTTGCCAAGTTCTCGAAGTGTGCCTTTTGGTTGGAAGAAGTATTGTTTCTTGGGCATGTGGTTTCTAAAAGAGGCGTGGAGGTTGACCCAAAAAGATTGAAGCGGTGGTTAATTGGTCTCCACCTAGGGATGTGTCACAACTGAGGAGCTTCTTGGGGTTAGCTGGTTACTACCGAAGGTTTGTAGAGGGGTTCTCTACCATAGCGTCTCCTCTACATAAGTTGTTGAGGAAGGAGTCGAAGTATGAGTGGAGCGAGGAATGTCAGAGGAGCTTTGAGGAGTTGAAGAAGAAGTTGACTTCAGCTCCGGTGTTGACTTTGCCAGTAGAAGGTGGAGAGTATGTGGTGTTTAGTGATGCGTCTTTGCAAGGATTGGGCTGTGTGTTGATGCAGAATGGGAAGGTTGTCGCTTATGCCTCCCGACAGCTTAGGGTGCATGAGGTGAACTACCCAACCCATGATTTGGAGTTAGCTGCAGTGGTGTTCGCCTTGAAGTTGTGGAGGCATTATTTGTATGGTGAGACGTTTAAGATCATGACCGATCACAAGAGTCTTAAGCACCTTATGGATCAAAAGGAGCTGAATGGTAGGCAACGGCGTTGGGTGGAGCTCTTGAAGGATTATGACTGTACCATTGACTACCATCCTGGTAAAGCTAATGTGGTTGCGGATGCTTTAAGTCGAAAGGAGTTGGTGGATCTTAGAGCTTCAGGGGTAGAGATGCAGTTAGATGATGTGGGAAGTTTGCTTGCCAAGCTCAACATTAGGCCTATGCTGAATGATAGGATTGGTGAGGAGCAGCTCAAGGATGCTACTCTGGTGGCTATTCGAGGGGAAGTTGAGAAAGGCATGGATAATGGATTTGAGGTAGTTGGCGGATGGTTGAAATGCAAGGGTCGAGTGTGCGTACCGGAAGTAGAGGAATTGAGGAAGGGGATTTTGGAGGAGGCTCATTCCTCGATGTACGCTATGCATCCCGGGATGACGAAGATGTACAATGACCTGAAGTTAAGTTTTTGGTGGCCAGGAATGAAGAAGGATGTGGCTCGTTATGTGGCGACTTGTTTGGTTTGTCAGAAGGCTAAGGCGGAGCATAGAGCTCCGGGTGGGTTACTTCAGTCCCTACCTATTCCGGAGTGGAAGTTTGCGGACATCACCATGGACTTTGTATCGAGTTTTTCCGCCGACTAGAGAGGGGAAGGATGCCGTGTGGGTAATAGTCGATCGATTGACGAAAGTTGCGCATTTCATACCCATTCGGTTTAAGCCTAGTGTGGAGGTGTTGGCAAAGTTATATATAGAAGAGGTGGTAAGGTTGCATGGGGTTCCCCAATCCATCATCTCTGATCGGGATCCGAGTTTCACGTCTCATTTTTGGGAGGGGCTGCATACAGCATTGGGAACTAAGCTCAAGTTCTCGACGGCGTATCATCCTCAGACGGATGGGCAATCGGAGAGAACGATCCTTACTTTGGAGGAGTTGTTGAGAAGCTGTGCTATGGAGTTTCAAACCCCTTGGACCGAATTGCTACCTTTGATTGAGTTCGCCTATAATAACTCGTACCATAGTAGTTTGAAGTCCGCTCCTTTTGAGGCCTTGTATGGGAGGAAGTGTAGGACGCCTTTGTGTTGGGATGAGGAAGGTGCGAGGGTGTTGTCGGGTCCTCAAGTTGTGCAAGAGACGGCTGATCGGGTTAAGATTATCAAGGAGAGATTGAGAGCGGCTCAAGATAGGCAAAAAGCGTATGCCGACGGTCGTGCTAGAGAGCTGAGTTTCAATGTTGGAGAGAAGGTATTCTTGAAGGTGTCGCCGTGGAAAGGGCTGATGCGTTTCGGTAGAAAAGGGAAGTTGGCGCCTCGGTACATCGGTCCTTATGAGATCCTCGCTAAGTCGGGTCCGGTGGCTTATGTGTTGGCTTTGCCGAGGGAGTTGGACAGGATACACAATGTGTTCCATGTGAGCGTGCTTAGGCGGTACCATGGGGACCCTTCTCATGTAATTCAGCCGGAGGAGGTGGAGATTGAGCAAGACTTGACTTATGAGGAGAAACCAGTCGCGATCGTGGATAGGCAAGTTCGGGTCTTGAGGAATAAGCAGATTCCGCAGCTTAAGGTGGTATGGAGGAACCACGAGAGCGAGTCGGCTACTTGGGAGACTGAGGAGAGTATGAGGCGGTGGTACCCGGAGTTAGTGGAGGTGTATGATTCAGGTATTAATTTTCCCTTGATGTAAGCTTTTGTGTTTGCTTGTTGTGGTGTTGGTTCCACGAAGGTCTAGGGTGTACTCGGTGAAAGTAGAGTGTTGGGAGTAGGTGTAGGGCTGTTGAGTAGTTAAAGGAAGGCTGGTGGTTCGTCGTTAGGAATTTCGGAAGTCAATGGGATACTTGGATTGCTGCGATTTTAGCTGTGTGATCGGTATCATATTGCTAGGATGAGTTAGGGATGATTTCGGGGTCGAAATCCTTGAAGTTGTGGAGACTTGTAACATCCCCGCTCAACCAAACGGTTTGGAACTCAAGATCGGTAGGCTAGGGTACTGGAATCAGTGCTCTTAAGCTTCCCTTGAGTTTCGGGTCATTCGGGTTTAAGTTGGGTCGAGGTTGCAAAGAGGGGATTGGGTATGCACCAAAAAGTGCTGATTTTGGGCCCTAAAGTGCGCAGGCGCACATTTAGAAGTGCCAGGCGCACTTTTCAATTAATTCAGCAAACTTTCGGCAGAATATTCAAAATGTGCGCCTTTTAGGGGTCAATGTGCGCGGCGCACATTTTGACATGCCAGGCGCACATTTCGTGCATAAAAGGACGGAATTGCACGGAAATCCGTATTTTCTTTCCCCTTTCTCTCTCCCCGAAAAGCCATTGACGAACTTGGAGCGAGCAACCTTCGAAGGGTGATTCCGGGAGCTGTAGAGGTCGGAATTGAGTTCCGTTTGTTGCTATGGATTCGTAGCGACGAGGAGAAGAGATCGCTAACCTCTATTTTGGGTTTCTGGGTGTAGGTCGTGAGCAGTAAGGAAGGGTAGAGCTACGAGTTTGGTGGTTGGAAATCGAGTTTCTGGGGAACTAGAAGACGATTAGAGCCTCGTCTTCTATTCCAGGTGAGGGCCTAGCGTTGTGTAGGTAGTTTGGACAGCGTGAGGAGTTTCAATTGGACTTAGAACAAAACCTAGGTCATGCATGAAAATGATGAGCGTAAAAGGGGATAAACTGTTCTGTGAATGTACTTGATTGCCATTGATGATTGCCGTGATTGATTGTTGTTGTTGATTGCTATGATTTGGGGTTGGTTGTGAACTGAAGTGAATTAAGTAATGGATTGACATAGAAATGAGAACTAGGATGGTTGGGAAATGAGTGCGGGTGCTATGATATTATGAATTGTTGGTTGTGGATGCAGGAGAGTTGCCCTGCCAATGTGGGGTCGCTCTGAATAAGAGGAACAGGTGGGTGACCCCTAGACTCATGACATGGCCTCCCCTGTACTTGCAGGTGGGGGTGGCCGGTGAGCTAGCCGGTTACCCTTTGGTTGATTGTAAGTGTGTATTGTGGTCGTGGCTGGAGCGTGGAACCAAGGGATGTACTGAGAACTGTGTACTGTGATATGAACGTGGATGATGTGAATTGTGCCTTGTGAGAATGAGCTGTGATGAGTTGGATTTGTGGTGTTGGTATTTGAATGTCAAAGTAGAACCTGAAGGAGCCCACACTACCCCACCCGAAATACTGTTGTGATCGAGTCCGATTCACTGGGGTGAATCCCATGACGGGAGGTCATGGTTGTTGATATCTCCGAAATGGAAGGATCCCAATGGGATGCGTCGTGATAGCTCCGTGGAGGAAGGATCCCTAAGGGGATGCGTCGTGTTATCTCCCTATGAGGGAAAGATCCTGCGGGATGTGTGTCGAGGATGTGGCCGGCGGTGGTGGTGTGGACAACTCCTTGGCGCCTAATAACTCACCTAGATAATATGAATGTGAATGTTCGTGTGCTTGTGGTTGTGGTAGTGACTTGATTGATGGATGTGATGTGATGATGCTGTGTGTGCTGTGGATTGATGTATTAGTTCTGTGTTATTCTAATGCTATGAATCGTGCTTGAGAACAAGAACTGACCAACGTGATCACCTAGACTGTCTTAGGGAATTAAAATATGGAAAGGGGGGGTTGGGTTTGGTTCCGTTGTTGGATGTCTTGTGCGGAGTTGGGACCGCTCCATAGAGTAGGACAACGTGTAGGTAGGCCCAGTGGGTTCACTCAATTTCAATAGGAAATTGATCCCTTTCTCCCTTTCAGGATCTCGTAGCTAGAGAGAGTGGTGTGGTGCCAGAGTTGAGGGTGGATTCCGAGAAGTGCTGGGCTGAAGCTATGAGGTGAAGACTGGTGCCTACTTGGAGTTGACCTATTTTTATATTTCAGTTGACTTGGACATTTTGGGGGTTTTACTGGGATTTATGTATCTTTCTGGTTACGTTGGATTTTATGGGTTTTAAGTTGGATTTAGAGTTGTAAACAGTTTATGTTTTCATGGTTTATGGAGGCCTCTCACTTAAACTCTTATTCAAAGTTTGGATTTGATTGTTATCTCTGTCGTTTTTCACTGGGTAATACTCGATACCGGTTCAACCTCGGGTTTCACCGAGCTGATTCGGGTTGGGTGTTACATGTGCCTTCGCCCATTTAGACACATAATCAACCGCAACTAATATATACTTATTACCATGCGAAGGAGGAAACGGCCCCATGAAATCAATACCCCAAATATCAAATATCTCTACCACTAACGAAATATTTTGAGGCATTTTATCACGGGAAGAAATGTTACCTGAATTTTGACACGCATCGCAAGACTTGACAAAGTCTTGACAATCTCGAAAGATTGAGGGCCAAAAGAATCCGGACTCAAGTACCTTGCGAGCCGTGCGATTTGCCCCATGATGCCCACCCGTAGGACCAGAGTGGCAATGTAGTACGATGTCATTCGCTTCTCCATAGTTAACACATCTTCTAATCATCCCATCGGAGCCAATTCGAAAAACAAAAGGTTCATCCCAATAGTAATGTTTCAAATCCGCAAAGAACTTCCTTTTGTCTTGAGTGGAGAGGCCCTCCTTCAAGTATCCACTAGCAAGATAGTTAGCTAAATCCGCGAACCAAGGTTCCTTGAACTCCAAATTCGCTATAGCGAATAATAGCTCATCGGGGAAGTTGTCATTGATCTCTTCATTACCGTTGTGTACCATTTTAGCCTCTTTCAAACGAGACAAGTGATCAGCGGCTACATTCTCGGATTCCTTCTTATCCCGAATTTCAATGTCAAACTCTTGCAACAAAAGAACCCATCGAATCAATCTTGGTTTAGCATCGGTCTTAGATAGAAGGTACCTCAAAGCTTGGTGGTCCGTGAAGACAATAGTGTGAGAAAGCACCAAGTAGGACCTAAACTTATCAAAAGCAAACACTATGGCCAAGAGCTCATTCTCCGTAGTTGTATAGTTCCTTTGAGCTTCATTGAGAGTCTTACTTGCATAGTATATCGGATGGAATCTCTTGTCGATTCGTTGGCCTAGAACCGCTCCAATAGCGTAATCACTAGCATTACACATCAACTCAAACGACTTTGACCAATCCGGAGCAATGAGTATATGAGCATTCGTGAGCTTACCCTTGAGGAGTTCAAAGGCTCGCATGCACTCATCATCAAATTGAAATTCCACATCCTTCTCGAGAAGCCGAGTCATAGGCGTAGTTATCTTGGAGAAGTCTTTAATGAAGCGCCTATAGAAACCGGCATGCCCAAGAAACTTCTCACGGCCTTCACGGAGGAGGGTGGAGGAAGTTGAGAGACGGTCTCTAGCTTTGCCTTATCAACCTCAATGCCTTTTTGAGAGATCTTGTGACCAAGAACAATCCCCTCATTGACCATGAAATGGCACTTCTCCCAACTTAATGCGAGATTGGTCTCTTCACAACGATGCAACACCTTCTCAAGGTTCCTCAAACAAAAATCAAACGAATCCCCAAAGACCGAGAAATCATCCATGAACACTTCCATGATATCTTCCACAAAATCATCAAAGATAGCAAGCATACATCGTTGGAAGGTAGCGGGAGCATTGCACAATCCAAATGGAATTCAGCGATAAGCAAACGTACCAAAAGGGCATGTGAATGTGGTCTTCTCGATGTCCTCCGGAGCAATCGATATTTGGAAGTATCCGGACATGCCATCTAAGAAGCAATAGTACTCGTGACCGGAGAGACGCTCGAGCATTTGATCCATAAAAGGTAGAGGAAAATGATCCTTCCTAGTGGCCTCATTGAGTCGACGATAATCTATGCAAACACGCCACCCGGTGATCGTCCTTGTCGGGATGAGCTCATTCTTGTCATTAGCTACCACCGTGATCCCTCCTTTCTTGGGGACAACTTGCACGGGGCTAACCCAAGGACTATCCGAGATAGGAAAAATAATCCCCGCATCCATAAGCTTAATAACCTCTTTCTTCACGACCTCTTTCATGTTCGGATTTAATCTTCTTTGAGGTTGCACAACCGGCTTGAAGTCTTCTTTCATAAGAATCCGATGCGAGCAAAAGTTAGGACTTATACCTCGAATATTCGAGATGCTCCACGCAATAGCTCTCATATACTTCTTGAGGAGTTCAACTAGACGGTCCTTTTGCTCGGGTAGGAGCTTAGAATTGATGATGACCGGTAGCTTAGAATTTGGCATGAGAAAAGCATACTCCAAATGTGTGGGAAGAGGCTTGAGCTCAAGGGTAGGTGGTTCTTCATAGGAGGTCTTCACCCTTTCCACCTTCGGGAGAGCAACAAAAACCGTTTCACTCTCTAACTTGTCTCTCCCTTCATCAAGGTAGGCCACTTGAGCTTTTAACTCTGGGGTATCTAGATGTTCATGCACATTCATTCTAAGGCAAACATCCAAAGAATCTTGACACACGAAGTTAGAAATACTACACACACTAGCCGAAGCAATAGTATCACAAGAGTACTCTAAATCATCTTGTGCGTGAGCAAACTTCATGCCATCGGCTATGCAAAATGTGACACTCTCTTGTCCTACTCTCAATGTCAATTTCCCATTGTGCACATCAATTAAAGCACGAGAAGTAGCAAGAAATGGCCTACCAAATATCAATGAGACGTCCACATCATCAGTATCTATGACCGCAAAGTCAACTAGGAAAACAAAAGGGCCTACTTTAACTAGCACATCATCGACAATCCCCCTAGGACTCTTGGTCGACTTGTCCGCAAGTTGAATGTACATACGAGTAGGACGGAGATTAGACAACCCTAGTTTCTCAAATATGCAATAAGGCATGACATTGATACTAGCACCTAGATCCGCAAGACCATTAGCCAAAGAGGTATTACCTATAGCACAAGGGATAGTAAAAGTACCTGGATCCTTGAGCTTTTTCGGTGGACTCTTGAAGAGAACGGCGGAGCATTCATCATTGAGGTGGACTAGAGATGTCTCTGGTAGCTTCCTCTTGTTGGTGTAGAGTTCCATCATGAACTTAGCATATTGAGGCATCATAGTCATAGCCTCGGGAAACGGAAGAGAGAATTGCATTTGACTAAGTCGCTCCACAAACTTCTTAAAAACCTTCTCAAGGCCATCCTTCTTCACTCGAGATGGGTACGGAAGCTTAGGCTTGTATGAAGGTACAACCGGTGCGGGAGGAGAGACCGGTGGTGTACTCGATGTAGCCTTACTAGATTCCTTGGCACCCTTAGTACTCGCATTACCCGTAGGAGGTTCGACTTCAACCTCAACTTCATCCGAAGGATCCTTAATATCATCATTATCAACCATTAGATTAGGAGCTTGTACCTTTTGGGAGTCAATTGGGGAAGAGGTTGCATCTTGCAAGGGCCTTCCACTTCTCAAGGTCACTACCTTGCAATGCTCCGGACCTTTGGGGTTGACCTCGGTATTGGAAGGTAAAGTGCCCGAGGGTCGCTCCGAGAGTGTCTTAGCAATGTGACCCATTTGATTCTCCAAATTTGCAATTGGAGCTTGTTGATTCTTAATAAGTTGAATCATTGCCGCATTGGTGTCTTCTTGGGAGATTGAAGAACTGCCCTCTTTGTTGTGAGGTGGTTTGTTGAATCCGGGTGGTCCATCACCTTTATGGTTATACATTCCCGGTGGGGTAGGACCTTGGAAACCTTGATTTGGATGTCCACCTTGATTCCATTGATTTCCTCCTTGGTTCCCTTGACCTTGGTTACCCCCTTGATTCCATTGGTTACCTTGGTTTTGGTTACTTCCTTGAGTCCATTGGTTGCCTTGATACCCTCTATAACCTTGGAATCCTCCTTGATTACCTTGGTTGTAACCCTTGTTAATACCACCACCTTGATTACCTTGTCCTTGGTACCCTTGGTTAGACTTGTTGTACCCACCTCCTTGGTTCCAATGACGGTTGTAGTTACTCCCTTGATAGTTCCCTTGGGGGTTGAAATTACCATGGAATCCTTGACCTTGTGCGAAGCTTACCTCCTCATTGTGGTCGCCTTGGCCAAGCTCAGGAGTGGCGGAGGGACAAGCACTCACATCGTGGCCTTGGCCCCCACAGCATTCACAACAATATATTGAAGCCACCGGTGGATACCCAAATGAGATGATGGAACCTTAGAGGGATGCTTAGGCATACTAAGATTGCTTACTTGAGAGGCCATGGCATCAATTTTAGACATGAGGAGAGCAAACATGGGGTCATCTTCATCACGATGTCCCGGTAACTTAGGCTTCTTCCCATAGCTAGACGAATCCTTTGGTGCAGCAACACTTATGGCTCTAGAGTCGTAGTGAGTGTCACTTCCATACTTGGATCTAGGAGGTTGTTGTCGAGACCAACTCCATGTCTTGTTGGCCATCTCCGCGAAGAGTTCTAGAGCATCTTCAGGAGTGAGCATCCCTTAAATCACCTCCGGCGGCTTGGTTGATCATCCTTGTATTCTCAAAATCAAGGGACCTAGCAAAGATATCCGCCAAGCTCCATTCGGCGAAGTTGTGATGAGGACAAGACCGAAGAAGGGCTTGGAACCTATTTCAAGTCTCATGGAAGAGCTCTCCCTTGTGTTATGTGAAGTGGTTGATACGATCCCGGATTGCATCCGTCATATAAGGAGGAAAGAACTCTTCGAGGAAAGCTTCGGCTAGTCCCTCCCACGTAGTGAATGTTCTACTAGGTTGGTTCTCTAACCAAGACTTGGCTCGACCTTTGAGGGAGAAAGGAAAGAGTCGGAGTCGCACACAATCCGGATGGACCTGATCGTTCTTCACCGTATCGCATATCTCTAGAAAGTCCTTCAAGTGTCTAGATGGGCACTCTCCATCTATACAATTGAACACCACTCCGTTCTGCACCATCTGAATCATATTCGGCTTTAGCTCGAAGTTTCTTGCATTTACCGGTCTTCGCACGATGCTCGAGGCTTCCCCTTCGAGGGTTGGGCGAGCATAAGCAGCTAGTGTGCGCCTCGCACCTCTTTGCGATTGATCATCTTCATTCGTGTGATGGGAATGTTCCGAGTGGTTATCCTCGTCCTCGTGATGAGACATAGTGTGGTGTGAAATGCGGTCAACTTCTTGTTCTTCAAATGTAGGAGGTAGGGGAGTAGTTGGTAGCTCGATCACTTGTTCTAGTCCTTGGATTCGTGCTTGAAGACGAGCTGAACGCCTCATGCACTAACACCAATCTCCTGCAAACAAGCACAACGAACACACCCGAGTAATACAACGATGCGGGATAACAAAGTAAACAAAGAGCAACAAGGAAGCAAAAAGGAAAATGGAAGGAAGTGTAAAGATCGGTTCACTAATAATTGCTTTCTTAGGAATGAGAGGTCCCCGACAACGGCGCCAAAAACTTGATAAGAAGATTTTACCAAGGTCGTATTCCACGAGGTCCTCTCATAAGCTAATACTCACAAGGTTCATGAACGGTCTAAACATTTGAATTGAGGTTTGATTTTGAATGAGAACTAATCAAAAGCATAAACAAACAAAGCAAACTAACAAGTGAAATTGAGGATCAAACAAGAGAGAAGGGAGCTTAGTTTAGTAAGGGATTTCTTCAAGCTCAAGGTTCATGAAAGCTGGATTGAATCTCAAGCAACGATGTGTAAACTAATGACCATGCAATTCACTCAAGTAGAATCAACGAACTCTCGCACAATTGACTCTCTACTCCTAGACCAAATGCACCTTGCTTTCGCTATGTGACCAAAGGAAATGGAGTGCCTTAGCTTGCTCAATGAAATGCTCAACACTTGATTTCTATGCTAACATTCATCTAACACAAGGTAATGATGCAAGACACTCTCATGTCAATCATATAACACTAGTCTAGCAATCAAAAGGGTCTTTCAACCTTTAAATGAAAGAAAACTAAATGCACACCAAGTGTTTGATAAAATGACAACAAGGAAAACAAGCTCAAAATGGTTGCAATTGCATAATCCAATCTCTCAAATCATTCAATTACAATCCAAACACCTTAGATCAACATCAATCAATCATTCTCATGTATTGAAAGACATAAACAATACCAAAAGAACAAGTCAAGCTCTAATGGCTACAAAGCACAAGGTCTAGGACCATCATCTTACACAAATGGCTATGAGAAACTCAATCGAAACAATCAATCATCTATCCTAGCTTGATCCATCCCCACTAAACTAAACCTAAGCTTAGCCTAGCACAACCATGGAAGAAACCTGAAATTGAGTAGAAGAGACCATCCTTGTGTCCATTGAGGATCTTGCAACTTGGCTCTTCAAGCTTCACTCCAAGGTATGGAGGACTTCACTTAGCTCCTTGATCTTCAAGTTGATCAACAATTGAGGGAGAAGGATGATTGGATGAGAGGAAGGGATGATGATCGGCGTTGATAGTCGAGAGAGAGAGAGAGTGACAAGTGTGTTCTGAAATGAATGAATTGTTCCTTCATTTTTCGCCCGCACCACCTTTAAATACTGCGCTGGAAATTCCTTGAATTTTTGGCGAAAACTGTGTAAGATTTTCGTCGAAAATCTCTTTGAAAACCCCCGGATATCCTTGCATTCCTTCATAGGTTTTCGGCGAAAACTTCCAGAGTTTTCGCCAAAAAATCCTTCACAAATCCAAAGTCATCCTCCTGTAACTCTGCTGCTTGAAAATGTCAAAGGTTTTCGGCGAGAACTTAGAGTTCTCGCCAAAAACTTCTTCAGTGGAAGGGTGCATTTTTCTCGTTTTTGCAAC